>BJBW01006739.1:64749-105764 GCA_004320125.1 Scolopax mira
TTTTTCAGTGGTGCCCAGGGACAGGACAAGAGGGAACAGATAGAAACTTGAACACGAGAAGTTCTACCTAAACATGAGGAGGAGCTTCTTGACTTTGAGGTTGGCAGAGCCCTGGCAGAGGCTGCCCAGGGAGGTGGTGGAGTCTCCTTCTCTGGAGACATTCAAACCCTCCTGGACACGTTCCTGTGGGACCTGCTCTGGGTGGCCCTGCTTTGGCAGGGGGTTGGACTAGATGATCTCCAGAGGTCCCTTCTAACCCCCCATGATTCTGTGATGAGTTTTCTCTCTCTAAAATCTGAGATTCGGGCAAATTTCTATCTTGATTAGTCTTGGACAGGCAATTCAGTATGCACTGATGTGAACCCCCCTCAGAAGAGAGGCCCTTCTCTCTGTCTTGCCCCCCTAAGATCAGTAATTTCAAGAGAATTCAACTCTCCCAAAAGCAGAGATCCCACCTCTTCCTTGTCTTTCAGTGCTAAACGAGTTCCCATTGTTCCACCACCAAACTGCCATCCCAACACATCCCAACTGAGCAAGGCTTGGCCAGCTCCTCTAATTCTAACATGTACCACATGGTAGTGCTGACCTGATACCTAAGGCAGATTTTATGGAGTTTATAAATGGTTAAACTATAGAGAGTCTTCTTTTATAGGAGAATGGAGCTATTTTAGCAACCATACCCAAATTGGTAGATAAGGAAGCATGTCTGTTGTCTCTGAGAACATGGTGACCTAAGACAGGGATGCAATAAATACGGGCATTGTCTGACAAACAAGTGGTAGCAGAGAGATCATTAGTTTTACTGAGCAATTAAGCAGTTAGAATGTTTTGGAAACATGAAAAGTGAGCCAAAGGACAGGGGAAGAAGATGAAGGTTGAGGAAGAAAAGACCCTCACTCAAAATGAGGATCACCAGCAGGCAAGACTACACATGCCCCACTCAGTCCTCAGGCTGGAAGCCATTTGAGGAATATATATATATATATACACACATATAACTGCAATAACAGACAAATACAGAAAACTGAGCAGAACTGAAAATTGGAGGAGATCACACAGCTTTGTTCCATACTCACGTAAACGTTAGCAGACACCAAGACCAACTTAGGTCCTGCTCGCCTGGTTCAGTCAGATGGCAGAGGGGGGACACACATTTCCATTGACAAATGAAAACAGAGGGCAGATGCTTTGGAAAGGCTGGTGTGCAACCTCCACGAGGTGCTGCTCAGCACAATCTAGCCAGAGCTGGTTAAATACTGCTTTGAGCAGGCTGGGCCAATCCAAATATTATAAACTGGGCTTGCTTTGTTGAATTCTCATGCCCATTCTCATCTTCATCCAGCCAGGAAGAGGGCAATAGCTTTTAAATAAAAAAACACACCACCAAAAAACAAACAAGTCAGAGGAAAAAGCTGAAGAGAGTTTGCAGAGTGACACTTTGTGCTGTTATTTCTCCTCAATTGCCATCCCTCCTCGGGGATGTTCTTGTCTGACCCACTCAGCAGCTGTCCCTGCCCTATTTGCTTTGCTCAGTTGGTTTCAGGGTTACTCTCCGAGAAGGAAGTAGCTGAGTGTAGACGTGAACTCACTTGGACTGGTGCCCTCAGGCAAACCCAACCAGCGTGGAAGCCTCATGCAATAAGCCAGGAGGGAAGGGAAGCCAGATTTCGGGGAACAGAGGAGCACAGCAGCACCAGGGAGGAGCTGGATTGCTCCTCACCACAGCACAGCCCTAACGAAGCTCCGGCCTGCATCCATCTTGTGTTCTCCAGCCAGGACTCCGATGCTGCCAGCACCAAAAAGCTGCAAGGGCTGTCAGGCTCTCTCTTCTCCTGTCTCAAGAGCTGCATTTCACTCAAGCCCATGGAACACAAAAAGAGCTGGGAAGGGGGAAAGGGATCCGAGGGTTCAGTCCGAGTAACCAAACGGCAGAAAAATTCTGTTTAGAAAAAAAGGGACTCCATCGTCCAGAAGGTAAACATCATAATTGGTGCATTAATTATAACTCATTTACCTCCCTTATCCAAAGGCCTGTATTTCCTCCTCCCAACTGGATTTAGAAGCAAAGGCCTGAGCCTTTATCCAAACAAGCTAATGGACTATAATGGCTTACCCTGATGCAATGTCATTTAATCACACCAGCACTTCGTTTTCCCTGCTGTATTCAGGGAAGGAAAAAAAATAAATAAATAAGACTGCATCCACCTTCAACCCTCTTATCTAAAACCTCTTATTTCAGTTTTCAAATTCCATTATTCTCATAGAAACTACTAGAAAGTAGTTTCTCACGCTTTCTTCTTAGTTCCCCTTAAACTGAAGAAGGAGGATAATCCATCTTTAGCTCCCTGTATTTCTCAGATCACTTTTTCCTAAGTAGGAAGGTCTCTCGTATATCCTTTATTTATTTTATAGTTGTTACCAGGTTTTGCTCATTGTCTTCTCAATTCCAGATTTACTTCATAGGAAAACACTTCATATTAAAGAAAAATGACCCCTGTTTCATTATGTTACTTTCACTTTTCAAGTGCTCCAAAAACCAGGGACCGGCAACTAAAAAAAAACCCCACCAAACCGAACCAACAAAACCCAACCAAACAGACCCAAAACACACAACTTAATGCTGCATTCATTTTTTAAAGACTTTTTTCCATCTTCCGTTCACAATTGTCCCCAAATCCTGTTCCCACCACGCAGGGTTTCTTTGGCTGCATTTTGTTTCCTTCTCTCTGTTTTTTCTATTTATTCCACTTAAACCTCACTCCACACACTCCCAATTCTTTGCCAAGACAATTTTTGCTCCGCGGAGGGGACCGGAGCCCTAATTGGACAGGACAGTCACTGGTTCTTCTCCACACCCTGAGCAAACAAAACCAGTCTGTCCAATTTCTTCTCCAGAACCTTTTACCTATTGAGTCTTTTCCTCTCCCCTCCTTCCCTTCTCCAGGCGCTTGAGAAGGGGAGGAGTGCTTTCCCACAGCATTTCTCCTTGGCAAGTACCACCAGCCTGGTTCAGTTGTTCTCAGTTGTGCCCCATTACAAGAGGCCTGGTTTTCACCTCATGGCTACCGGAAGGGTATGAAGTAAGTAATTAATGCTGGCACTCCAGCAATCCCACCCATTTCACTAACAGGTGAATATCACATGTGCATTCCACCCCATCTTACTCACAAGATTTATTTCTAAGGCTTAGTTGGTTCTGCGACCCACTCGTGTTTGATCCTGCCCTAGAACTTACCACTACATTTACACAAGCTCTCCCACCCATCAACACCCAATGTTTCTGCTCCCCCACAGGGCTTCTCCTCTCTCTAGTCCATCAAGACTCTTGACATCACACCTCTACTTGCGTATCCCAAATCTTGACAAAAATCCCACTAATACTTAGAAACAAGGTGCTTTGCGTGGCTAGGAAGGACGGAGTAGGAGGTAACACACGTAGAGTAAAACCTCCAGCTCTTTCAGAAAGGTGTCATTTCTCACCAGGAGAGACAAGGAACCGGGGCCAAACCTCACGGCAAAGCACCAGAGGCTGGCTTCAATCTACCCATCCTGGTGTCAAGATCAACAGCCACAGAACACAAAGGCAGAAGAAGACCAGAAGTCCCTCTATTACAGCACCTAAGGAATCCACACACAACTGGGACAATGCTTTCTTGAGAGTCTACTGGAGAAGCGTTAAACTTGCCAGATAAAGCCTTTTGCTTCTGAAATTCTCCAGCTGGTGTGTTGTTACTGAATGCCACGCTGTGAGTCAACAGTGTCTCCAATAAAGCATTACAGGAAATACTTAAATCACATTTTATTTTTCAAATTCAAAAATAACAATTAACTTTGACATTACACATCTCACAGATTTAAAATATCATGCTCTATTTAAATATCCGAGTGACAACACTATACAAATAAAATGTTACACAAAATATATTTAAGAAAATGTTTTGGTCTTCAATCTGAACAATAAATAGACAGGCACTTCTACATATACAAAGGAAGCAACCACTATTTAGAATAACTCTTATAAGCAAGATGTGGAAATATAGAAGAAAATCCAAGTTTTGAGAACATGTGTAACTACATGAGACATCATGCAACTTCAAAGTTTGTTTCAAAATCTGAAACTCTTAGGATCTACGCAATTCTAGATTTGCTACTGCTTTATAGGAGATCCAAACCATGCTCTCATAAGCAATGTGCAATTTCAGTTATTTGCATCAAATCAAGCTACCTGATCACATTTAGTGCCAGAACAGAGAACCAGGACTGACCAGAGTAGCTTTTCACATAAATAACATGAGCAACAAGTCAGCTTTACCTCACATAAGCCTGAGGCAGGGCTCAGAGTTAACTGTACCTACTGCTCTGCCTCAAACAAAATCTGCTCTTTCTCTTCCTTAGATATTTAGCTCTTTTACTGGGTGCTTCAAACAGTACTGTGTTGGGGTTGGTTTTGTTTGGTTGGTTTTTTTTTAAACTAAAAAAGCATAACCTAATAAAAGGGTAAATCCTTCAGACACAGTCACACTTTGCACAAAAAAAAACATAAGAAAAAAATACTGTTCTGAGGTGCAAAAAGACTGAAAACTATAAATTAAAAAAAATCCAATAGTTAAAGTCTTAAGAGTGTTTCATACTTGAAGTAAAACTACATTCTTCCAATTTGTGAATTCCTCAATTTACAGTGGTTTCCACACACCCACACACAAACACTACTCAAGGAAAAGTGACCTTCCACCATTACAGTCGATAAAGATGCATTGTAGTAGGCGATCCCTGTTTCCAATACAGCTAAACCGTCACATCATTAAAGTCCTTTTTAAAATTAAGACAAATATTGAAACATAATGACCACCAGGACAGTGGAAAAGTCAGGACCAAGTCTTCAAGCCATCCCCCCCCCCCCCCCCCCCAAATTTTAGTATTCTCATTTTCAAAAGCACAGGAAAAAGCCTCCAGAGAAAATTAAACTATTAAACAGAGCTTCAATGGTCCACCGAGGAAGTCAGACCCAAACTTGGAAAGTTATTTGGACTTAAGACACTTATGCACAGTACTTTAACAATTTAAGTGTGGATCTTGCAAGTGTGTCCAAATCTTAATCATCTCTTGAGGTTTTCTACTATGTACTAACATCAAGTTTGTGTAGGAGCATATGTTATTTCTATATTTCTCTTCGATATCAAATGTTTTGAAGCCTTTGTGTTTTTCTGGAGCAAGCCCAAGCTTCTGAAGGCACATTCCAGTATAAACATCATCAATAGGGTAAAGGAGTACCTGGTCAGATGCATTATTCAGTCTTAACGCCAGATCACCGGAGTACAGAAACCCACCGCCTCCTGCATATGGAGGGTATGAACCCTCATAAACACTTTCTGGGATGTAGTACTTCAATTTTTTTTCTCTATGAGGTCCCGCATCTTTGATCACATCACCTATAAATAAGTCTTTGGCTTTGTCCTTTGATAAGCTCTTCAAGTAATCCAGGATCTGATGGGTATTCACAAAAACGTCGTCATCGCCCTTAAAGATAAACTGGACATCTGCACAACTGCTGCTGACCCACTTCAGAAACAGCACCTCTTTCAGAGTCAAATTGAAGAAAGTGTCTCTGTAGTTCCAGAGGAGAATGTCTTGGTAGGTTTCGCTCTCAAATTTTAGCATGCCTGAAAGATCAGGAAAATGATCCTCCGGTGGGGTCTGTCCAAGTAAGAAGACCCTTTTGACTGTCGCGTCCCCCGATTGGATTTCCTTGCCCCAGGATTCCCTAATTGCTTGCCTTCTATCAAAGTGGGGTGTGAGTGACTTAATAGCCAGCAGCAGAAAAGGTTTATGTTTGCACTTGTTTGGCTGATCCATTAACAACGAGTAATTTCTACATCTCAAATAGAGTAGAAAATCTTTGAATCTGTCTGGCAAGTCTGCAAAGTCAGTGACCTCTGAAGGTACCGATGGATCGGGGTCACAGGAACTGAGAAGGCTCGAGTTCAAAGCCAAGTTCTCTTCCACAGTCATATTGGAAAGCAAGGTCAGAATAGGGTTGTACAGCAGTTCCAGCTTCTGCTGCTGTTTGTTCCAATAAGCTTTGTGAGGAGTATATTTTCTCCAGAATTTGCTGTGTGGTATAATAACACGGCCTTTTGCATTCTTCTCTTGGCTGCCACTTTTTGAGACTTCCACTATCACATAAATAAAAATGTTTACCATCATCAGAATTCCCAGCAACTTTAGTCTTCTGCGTCCAACACTCATTTCTCATATCTGGAAAGAGATAAAAAAAACCCCACAAACAGATTTTTAGCCTTTTTCTCTATCAAGTTCTTGATCTCATTAAAATGCAAATTACTTTCAGATGAAGAATGTGCAAGTTAGTAGCCTAAAAATAGGTTACCTACACCAAACAAAGTGCAAAAAAACTAATCTACCTCTAATACATGCACACCTACAGCTAAGCAGGGCTTGGGGTTTCCTCAGCAAACAGCTGGCAAGGATGTAAAATTCCCATTTGCTACTTCAGAATTTTTCACAGCAGTTCACCCTGTGGCTAAATTAGCCAGCAGTTTTTGCGTCTCATTTAAGTCTCCTTGAAACACTTGCCTGTATAAGAATTAGAATCTGAACCCTCAGCTTGGCAAGGCAGGCAGAGGCACTTTTTTTTTTTGCTGCTAGTAAGGTGAGCTTGAGGGTATAGAATAAATTGCTATATGATAAGGTCAGTTATTTTTAAGTTTCAAGCTTTTATACTTGCTCTCTTATACCTTCCAACTACATAATAAGCAGAGCTGAATTTTAAAGCACACGATTTGTTTCTGTCCATTTCGCTTGGCTGCTCCTTGGGAGAGTGGCTGACACAGCTGGCCAGCTGCATTCCTGCTAGTCAGATCTCTGCAGACAGAGGAGAACATGGATTTTCTCTTTTTTTTTTTCCCCCCCTCCAACTAGAAAAGGAAATGAATGGCAGCAGAAAGAGCAAGTGCAATTATTCCTAGGAAGGAAAAAGAAAATTAAGAGAAATCAAAAAAGGAGAGTTTTCCCATATATTTAAGACCAGGAATAGTATTTCTACCTCTCTTTGCTCTAGCGAAGGTTATTCTGTGACCCACCTCCAATTTTTACTGAGAGAGAAAATAGATCAATCCCTCTCTTCTTCCACAGATGTCAGAATTAAAGGTGCATAGCACAAGGAGCACCATGAAAACAGTGTGTTCCTCTGAAGCTGTGCTTATCAAACCATGGACTAGCCATGGGGGACAGCAGTGTACAAGCTACACAAAATTAAATGAGCCATTCTAAATCGGGGAGTCAGAGTAGGGAAGAATTCAGAATGAATAAGAAAGTTAGTAAGACTACATTTAAGACAAGATACAGAACTCATTGTCGATGACACTTTTATCTCCAGCCATTACCAGACACCAGAGCTAGACTGACACGTAGTTTCCTCTGGCTTGACCTGTCTAACTTCCTTCTATTCTTCAGCAAGTTAAACACAAAATTTACTGAGAAAACAGCAGGTGAATAATCAGTAATTTATCCCCCCCTTCCCCCTCCATTCGACCTCTGGATTCCCATTACATCCAAAGTGAGGGAGTATCTTTGAATTTAAGTAAAAACCCACTCCTAGAAATATTGGGCTACTCAAGAGAAAAATCCCTGCTGTTTCTTCATTTGACCTCCTTTACCAGCTGCATATTTATATTTGTATATGTTCAGGCCAGGTCTACTTTATTTAGTGTCCTGTTCTCAGCCAGCTACGAAGTTTGCTGTTGTAATTTTAAAGTTGTTTTCTTCTAGATCTCAAAGAGAAAAAAAAAAAAAAACCCAACCAAAACCAACATTCTTGTGGCTGTACCATCATTGAAGCTAAACAGCTGAACTGTTAGAAAGTATTGGCTGGCTGTGCAGAGTTCAAAGAAACTTTATCTTCCTCCTTCAACAGCCCCAGCAGCTTCCACTAAAAACAGATCATTATGTACTGTTTTTCTCCACTTCCTTTTCAGGACACACAAAAATACCGGAGAAGCAGCTGTGTTTTGTACTATTCCATGCAGTTCAGTGTGCACATCAGTGCTTATCTAGCCTGTGTCTCTAGCACTGCTTACACCAGTGCTATAAATACTCAAACACCAGACACTATTTGACCAGTGACCCCAGGGCTCCCCAGACAAACACCCACAGGATTGGCAAGAGCTTGGCCAGAGCCTGATTTTCCAGGATACACAGCAGCACACAGCTCAGCTGAGCATTCACCACCTCTGTAAATCATCTGGAGGTTTGACCTGAGACTGTCTGAACACCGTCTGCAGAGACCTTATTTCAATCACTTAACAAAATCCTTCAAATCACTAAGTCTCTTGGGTAAGCACTCAAATTCTTTAACCACAAGATCTTCCCTAATCTTCCTGTTTTTCACTTGTAGGCTTGCAATCCCCTGCAGCAAGTGAGAGAGGGGCCCTAGGCAGAAAAAGATCCATTTACTGTTAGACTTTTAATCAGAAAAAGTACCAGTCTGGCAAGATAGCAGTGACACATTCACATAAAGCACAGTAAACGCTATCAGTCCCATAGGGAAGTACTTCCAGTGTAACTTAGTCTCCTTTTTAAAAAAAATATCCAATATTGGGGATAAAAATCAGAATTTCTGAGAATAGGTCACAAGTCACATTCATTATGACTACAGCTAAGAGAGAAGATAGGAACATACCCCCCTAGCAATTTTGCATGAACATATTCTTCTCTCTAGTAATCAAAAGCTACCTATGTGTGTTTTTAATTGATTTGTTAAGATCATAACTCATTAAGAAAATAAAAAAATGACTAAGGGTTACCAAGTGAAAAAGGGTTAAAAAACCCGGTTTGTTAAAAAAAAAGTATCCCATTTCTAAACTAGACAAAGACAGGCTGTATTCAACACTAACTCACAGCAGAAGATCAAGGGTCCTCAACTGACAGCAAACTGAGAGCAATCAGACTCCAGGAAGGCTCTTTCTAGAAACTGAAATAAAATCCTCCACTTGCAATTAATAGGGACTAGCTTTAATCACCACACCTGAAGACAAGAATTAACCAAAGGATGCCAAGTTGGCCATTTCACATCAACTGTACTGAATTTAACACAGTATTACAACTCCCACCACAATGGCAAGGAGGCGTGTTGCATTTGTAAAGCTGTTGCTGGAGTGGGTTTGGGAGGTTTGTGCTGGTGGGTTTTGTTGTGGGTTTTTGTGTTTTGGATTTTTTTTTAATTTTTTTTTTTAAGTAAGCTCCCATAGCCCACGTCTCAAAGCAAATCTCATTTCTTGATGTGCTTTGCTGGCTCTTGTGACTGAGGCAGCACCAGCAGGAGAGAGATGCTGTGCACTGGGCAGCTCGCTAAGGAGACAGTGCACGTTTCCTCCTTACAGCTTAGCAACAGCCATCTGGAGAGATCACAACAACTTTCTCCTGTTCCACTAATAGCTTCTTCTACCAGCAATAATATTACAAAAATTCCCAGCTGCTTCCTTTGACTGCTGAGAATGGAAGGTCTGGTAGATTGAAGCATGAACCAGATCCCTTTTAGTTTGTTTCTGGCATCCCTATCTGGTGCGTTTTTATATGAATTTTGTTGAAGAATTAAGATGAGCAGTACAAAGCAATACTCTGTTTGGAAAAAAATCCTCCTACTTTAGGTGTTCAAAAAAAGAAAAAGCTTGAACATGTAGCTAAGTATCAGGAAAAGCAGAATGTGAGAATAAACACTGTATATTGGTAAAGCAAATCAGAACACAACCTTAGGAACAGAAAAGCTTTATTCCAACTTCAGCAGGTAAGATGAAGAGTCACCTACACTCAAAGGTGTTTTTCAGTTTTTCAATGCCTGTTTTCAGCTTCTCAGCTACCCTGATACAAAGATAGCTTTAGCAATCAGTTCCAAATTTGTACAAATCACATTTCTGCTTATGCAACTTCCAGCTGCACAGAGTTATGTGCCAGTATCACTACATACATAAAATATATTTGTTCAAGGCCTTTAGAAAACATCCACGGGGATAAAAAAAAAAAAAAGGGGGGGGAGGTTTAACATTAACCATAGTCTGCATAAACCAAGGTTCTGCCACAGATACACTATTTGGGAAAGTTGATCTGCAGGGATGGGGGGGAAAAGAGGGAGGACTTGCCCTCATCAGCTCCATTCCACTCTTACACTTCACTGCAGCCAAAAATAAGGTATGGATAGAAAGGAACAGATTTATGGAGCCACAAAAGCCACCCTGGCATCAAGAGATGGATGGAAAAGACAAGGCAGCAAAACCTGGGAAGAGAAACAGCTTCACTGTAGGATCAGGAAGCAATCGATAAGATAAACCGCAAGAGAAGGAAACGGGCATTACAGAGAAGCTGTGAGTGCAAGAAAAGATTCCAAACACCCCAAAAGCTCTAAGTCCAAATAACATTAATGTAAAATGGTGAGAAGCTTTTCACAGGTTGTTTTTAAACAGTATCATTTTATGCTTTATCTCAACAGTGAACGTATTGCAAATGCCTGCAAGGAACCTCTTCCAAGAGGTCTAGAAGAGTTGGTGTTCAGTGAGAATCACAGGATCGCTCTCCTGACCTGGAAGGGACCTATGGGAATCCAGTCCAACTCTTGACTCCACACAGGGCAACCCAGAAGTTAAACCATAGATCCAAAAGTATTGTCCAAACACTTCTTGAACACAGAGTAGGCACAGTTCACCCAGTTCCAGAGTTAAATATACAAAACCCACTCTTTTCTGGGGGCCAGGAATTTACACAAGCCTGGGTCGTGATGCTCCCTGACAAAGACAAGAGTTACATCTACAGGAGTCCAACCTCAAGGTCAAAACCAAGAACAAGTACATTCAAGTGTACTAACCCCTGAGGGAACACACAATTCAGCAGTTTGAACTTCTCACGCTGGAATTAGGATCCCACAGAAGAGCTCTGATTATCAGTGTTACAGCACTTGATTTTCTGTAATGACTTCACAAGGTTAGTATGGGAAACAGCTTTAAGTTAGGTTGTTTTGTCAGTTTTTTTGTAAACTGATGCTACAAAGATATTGCTCTACACAAAAATAAGTTTAAACTTCCAACTGAGGTCTAGCTATAGGAGACGAAAAGACAAATTAGATGTTGCTAAGGAGTGGCTAAAGTGGAGTATATTTAGAAGTTCAGAAAAAGCAACAATCTCTAGGACAGAGACAATGAAATGGTTCAGATTTAGATGGTGCATGACCTACCCCTCTATACCAAGAGGTCAAAACAAAGACACCTAGATTTGCAGTCAGTGAGTGCAGCCTATAATCAATCCAAACGGGAATTTTGAACACTTGGAAATTGCTTCAAGATCCAGATGTTGGCAGATGCTGGCCACTGCCCAGAGATACAACGTAGTTTCTCTTTCCTCCCATTTTTAAGTAAGGCACTACTTCAAAGTAGTACTTACCTTCAAGGTAAGACAGGCAGGCCTCTCTGATCTTTCTCTTTTGGAAAGATCATCAAACAAAAAAGGGCACTGATAAGTATGAAAGCAAGTGGCAAATGGATGAATTTTGACAGTCAGTCCTAACAATTTTACCGATGAAGCAACAAAAAAATCCTCCTTCCTGAGAAGCCAGACCAAGTTTGTATCTAACTTATTTCATTCTGCTTATATTCAACAAAACACTCAAGTATTTAAAATACCAGAGGATTAACCACTTGCTTACAGATTAACTGAAATCTCATAAGACAACTTTCCTAAAAGAGTACAACTTTCTTTTATTCCAGGTTTCTACTTAGTAATTTAAGTATCAAAGAGACATATATCATAGACCAAGTATTGATCACATTTGTTGATTTTTATTGATGTTTAAATTAAACTTCCTAACCAGTGGAGCCTCTTACTAAGATGCCTGATTGTTGTACATTGAAGCTTCTTCTGAAGCACTCTGCACACTTAGTGTCTGTAGAGAGATGAATATCCATTCCAGGTTCCCCCCTGCGGTGCAGTAGGAGTATACACAGGAATACAGCATATTCCTTCATATAGCATATCCTTCATATAGCATATTCCTTCATATAGCAGGAAATTGAAGAACTAGCCTTCAGAGGAAGCTACAAAAGGGAAAGCAGCTGTTACCTCAGTGTCTTCAGACTGGCAGAAACGTCACCTTCCTTGCTCTGAGGTATGGAAGCCCACGATAAATTATGCAGCCAGACAGATTGCTGGTAACTACTTAAAACATAACACCTTAAAGGGTATTACTTGTTACTGCAGAAGGACTCTGTCGTTTCCCTTTCAAATAAAGGGGCAAATTTCATTACCATCACCCCTGGGCACGATGCAATGAAACACTGCTCAGCAAGGAGCCTTAAAAGCAGTTTCAGGTCAGCAAGCACAACCCTTAACTGTGTGAGGGTGTTAGCTTGTGTCCCAAAAGCAGTGGAGCCTATGGTAGCACAGTGCCCCACGCTGCTTTCCACTGCACAGCATGGGTATCCCCCCCAGCTCTTCCAGCAAGATGAAGAAAATGCATTATTCCTGTTTATTACATAAAGAAGGAAAGTTTTAGCAAGCACCAGACAGGTAAGGCAACAGCCATTTTCCAGGTTATATTTCTATTTCAACATAAATTTAAATGGTGCTTCTAGATGTACCAAACATTAATTTCTTCACTCCGAGACCAGTCCTTTGCTATTAAAACATTCTTCCTTTACTTATGAATGACACAAATCAACACGCAAGCTGTGCCTCCCATCGAGCAGCGTATCACACCCAGGGGCAGTTAAACAAACCACCCAAAGCAGGACTCCCTTAAAGCAGCTTCAATATTTCGTACTGACAATGAACGACTCCCCTGGGGAAGGGAGATCAGATCAGGTGATGAGGACTACCTCAGGTGGTGTTCCTTCCCCCTCTGCACATACCTGCACAAGCAAAGTGCTCCCCAGCAGATGCAGCCACAACAGCAGATTAAGGCACTAAAAGGACCGTAGGCAAGCTCATGCAACCTCAGAATTGAAGGAAAGCAATGCCTTCAATCAGATTACCTGCCTCAACCCTCACCTCAGCAGCCCTGCAGCAGTTTCAGGCTGGGGATCCACAAGCAGCTGAACCAATCTAATCTCCTGAGCCCTCCTTTTGATGGAGGCTTTCTCCACCTCCCTGTCTGACTCCAAGGACTCGGGCCCAATCCCTCCCTCGCGCTGGCCCTCGTGCTCTGCCAGGCCTCTCCATAAATCAGTGCACATCACTAACCCAGCAGAAAACTAACAATGCCCAGAGATGCACACCAGATAAGCACCACGGCAGCTGCAGCTAAAGCACGAGAGAGAGAAGGGGAGCAGACAGATCTCTCCTCTTCCAACAGGGATGACAACCCACCAGGAGCCGAGCCTTGGTCCTGGACCCATAATCCCTTCCACCCTCTAACAAGAGGCTGGCATCACAGCAATGACACCACCACAAGCCTGTGCAGAGTCATACAATGCCAGTCTTCTGAACAGATTGGGCAGATGCAAGGTAGAACATGTAACATTACCACCTCCAAGTCTGACAGAAGCCATGACCTTTAATTGCAAATACATCTATCTTCTACCAAGGACAGGAGTTTGCTGTATCTTCTAAGTGGGCGAGTAACCTGTCTACATTATTTAACTACCAAACCCGAGCATTAAAAGTCAGTTTTCTCACTGGGGCTGACAAGAGATGAGATAATCCTTATTACCTGCAGGTATCACACCTACCACTCTACTGGTTCGGGACTAAACTATCGTGAATTTGGCAAAACAAAGCTGCAATTCAGGAATACTAACAGTTACTGCCACCTCTCTCTCTTTGCAGACTAGCTACAGCCGGGGCTATGGCAGATTTTGGATCTCACCCTGGAGCTCTATTTTGAAGCCTGATACCCCTCATAACACAGCACTAGCAATATTGACACTATGGTTCTGAAGATAATAATTTTTTTACATTATTAAAAACATTAAGGCAGGTGCAGTCCTTCTAACCTCCTGTGAGACGCATCACTTCTCATACCTCAGTTCTGTTAGCGAGTGAAAAAGAGATTCCTGGATTGAGCAACACCACAGTTTAGAACATGAAGATGTTAAAAGCCCCAGGCTGTTATAAAAAGCCTGTGCTATTTCCAGCTTTAAAGAACTTGAAGACTCTATTTATTTTTTCTAACTACACACAATCATATCTCTTCCCCCCCCCCCCTCACAACTTTACACAAGTTCACTTTTACACAATGGTAATTAAGAACATCTTAAGAACTGGCAAATATTCAACTGATATCAGTATTCTGCTTTTGCAGAAGCAGGTCACAGTGGTCACCCACTGAATAAGTCAGTGTTTTCGGTGTTCTTCAAACACCACAGTCTGAAACAATGTTCCAGATGGAGGAAAGTTACCAAGATAACACCACACTACACAAAGCATCAAAAAGTGCAATGAGATTCAGAGCGGTAATGTTTATTTTAACATTAGCTTTAGTCAATTGCATATACCTGCTCTGAGCCATCTTTCAGCATATTAATTTGTTTTGGGAGAAATTCTACTCTTTGATGTTTTAATACCAAAAGACACCAGTGCAACTTGGGCATGGCATTTCGAGATCCAAGGAAATAGTAAGACTGGGGTAGGATGTGCTTTAATTTTCCTAAAAGGCAGCCCAAGGTATGAAAAAAACTATAAAGAGACTGAAGAGAAACCCAACTTCACATTTTGTGTCTCACTAACTATCCTCAGCACACAGTTCACATATTTTGCTCAAAAAAAAAAAAAATCCCCACCAAACCCCAAAATCAAAACAAACAAAAACCCCCAAACACACTCAAAAAGCCCGACAGTACAAGGAGGCATTTCTCTAGTAATACTACAGAAAACCAGGGGAGTAAGGTATTAGAGGGCCAGGAACTGCATTTGAACCATGTTTAATTCCTGTTATTGAACCTAATCTCACTTTGTCTAATCCCTCTTTCACCCCATTTATATTTTCAGCTGTCATGAATTCCACTGGTGAGGAATTCCTCAAGTTTTCACACAAGGAGAACTTGGAATGACTTGCTTTCCTCTTACCACACAAAAGGGGAACCCTCAGAAAATACAACAAAAAAAAAAAGAATCACAGCAGTTGTTTTCTCTACTTACATTTGCCATACATGTAACAAATCTTTATCTGTCCTCTGGTCTTTGCCATGAGAAGAAGCCCTAGTCATTTTATTTCTGGAACTAGCCCCCTCCTTCCTATTAGTTTATTTTTGATAGAGCAACAATAACAACAACAAAAAAGCAGCATTTAGTACTTAAAGTTCACAAATAAGAATTTCTAGAGATTTTTTTAGCGCTGTATCTCAATGGGGCTTGGTATAAAGTACAAGCCAGATTGCATACTCAGTCTCACTAAACCTACTAACAAGAGAGAACGACTTCCAAAACAGGCACAAGATTTGAGAAAGAATTCTTTCCACACACATCTCAGGGTATCCCCATTAGCTTAGAAAGCTTTTGCACTTAAAATAGCCACACATGGCTATTTTACACACACTGGATGTCCAGGATCCTCATGATAGGGATGATGAATTTTTGCCATTTAATTTTTCAAGAAAGTCATTGTCTTGTGACCCATATGACGTTGCATCTTCTCAATTCAGTTTCCAGAACCCACAAGTTTTACCACTAAAATTATCACTAATCACCACGTATTTTGGTTGTCTGGTAAAAAGATTCACTGGACCTGAAGCCTCAGTGTTCCCAATATTACACCTAAATAACCCCGTTACTCCCAGACCATGCCCTACAGTTTAAGGGAATGGAAGCATACACTGCACAGTCTCAACAGTTCAATCTGGTTTGTGCTACCCTTAAAAAATTACTTTTCTTATCCTACCCATGCCGTAACTCCTTTCCTGATGGACTCTTCTCTTTTTTCTGAGAGTGATGAAGACAAATAGTAAAATCCTCATAAATCAAATCTGAAACTGCCAGTGTGAAAGAGGATTGTTAGACAGTTGCCAGTCTTCCCCCAAAACAAGCATTTATCTGGTCATCTGCTCAACTGACCCTTTGCCTTAAAGGTCCTGCTTCCTTGTTACTCCTCAGTTTAACCCCCCAACCCTCATTTGTGCACTCAGCCACGTCACAAAGTGGCATTACAGAAGCTACGATAATAAACTTGGGCCCTCATCAGCTCCACCACTGGGTTATAGACTATAAACCACTATAGGTTACAAATTCCATCGGCACGCTATTCTCTGCAAGTCTGGAAACTGCTACAGAGGGATTGAAGTCTCTTACCTGAAAGGAAATGATCTCCAAACCTCAAGCACCAGAGCTACCCCAGCTCTCTGTATCACTTCTCACAGCCCATTTTCAAATATGCTCGGTTTTGCTTTGAAATAACATCTCTCAGTTTCACTGCTAGTTCTCAGAAAGTTCTAAATTGCCCACCTCCAATTACCACAAAACTTCTGCAGCAGCAGCATTAATGGGGCTACCTAGGAAATAACAGCACCATCCATTCTCAATTCATTTAGCACATCACGTTTGCAGTCATAAGGATAAGAGTTAGACCCAGCTTCTAAAAATTTGCCGAGTAAACATATGCCTGCAGACAGATGGGTGAAAAACCCTAGTTTCTAACTGATGTTTAAAAAAGGGGAAGGTACTGTTGCAACTTCCCCACACAGAAAATGGCTCACTCCATGTGGTATTTAATCCAGTGTCTTACAGAAACGTTTTTTCTTTAGTGGTTAATATACTGAAGTAAAGCAAACTGATCTAATGAACATGTACTATTCAATCCGGTAGTAATTTAACTGGCTTGAAGAATAATTTTAAAAAATAACACAAAAACCAAAATAACCTTTAAAATGTTGTAATGTAGCATTCAGAAGGCCCATTGCTTTAGTCATCAAAACGAGGCCCGGAAACTATTTTCAACAGCCTAAACTTTTGCTATCAGCAAAGGAAAAACTATGGTAAAAATGAAAGCATGCATTTCTAAACTTTGACTGACTTTATCGAGCACTAAAGCAATAGGCTAGAGCTGAACAGTTCCTTTCTCATTCATTCTTACTGCAGCTACCATATTATGAAGGTGACATTCCAAGAAGCCCATCTGAATTATGTTTCCTGGGGCTGAATGAATACAGCAAGTAGGGAATAGCCTCAAACAGCACACAGGATGGACATGAACATCAACACAGCATTCACTACTTCATAAATAAACAAATATTTTATAAAAACTCCTTGCCAACCTGGCAGTCTACAATTCTACGATTGATTCTATGAAAAACATCTCATGAAGGTTATTACACAACATGCAAGTCTTAGAAATGCAAGAGAATATAACTTCATGCCTCACAGAACTTTAAGTGCAGAGGTACATAGAATACACAGCATTTTCTCCAAACATGATCTAGAGCTGCAACTCACAGCCCAGCTTTGTCAACCACTGCTGACTTACAAAATAGAAGCTATTATTTTAACTACAGAACAGGTAAATATTTTTCTCCACGCAAGCTTATAGTGACTGTCACCTGGCACCATGTAAATTCAGATAAAATGGCTTTATCATGTTAGTTAGAGCATCTCTCTCGTTTCCTACGATCCACAGGGCAACTTCCAAATATTCTAGTCAAACGCTTCCCAAAAAACTTCCCCAAGTAATTCCCCAATGCCTACAGAAGGCAGTCATAAGGACAATAAAGCCATCGTTCACCCCACACAAGATGCAGTTCCGAAGTGAAAGATGCACAAGTTGTGAAGTGAAAGAACAATGCAAGACTCCACTTGCAGCCTCTCAAACATTATTTTGCCAACCACAACCAAGAAGAGAGAATGCGTTCTAACAAGTTTCTCCTAAAGCATAAGCCAGATTTGACCACGTTCCATACTGGGTCTCACCAAGACTTCAAATGAGATGGATTAAGCATCAGTCTTCGCTAGACAAGAACACCATCCTACAAGCTTGTAAGGAGACAAGGGGTTTGTCACCAAAGCCAGCTCTTCTCCTTGCAATGCAGACAGCCCCTGCAGCTACCTGAGGGCATCTGCAAGCACTACAAATATTTACATTTCTCAGATTGCTACTACCTAATGTCAGCAGGTTTGTTCTCTGCAGAGCCTTGCTTCTCAAAGCAATCAGATAATGCACATTTAAAGGCATTGCCCAAAGCAGTTATGTTAAGGATGAAATGAAGAAGTTAACTTTTCAGAAGCTGCTACAAAAAGGTGGGGAAATCCCTGCTACGTTCAAGTTTATAAAAGCATTATGAGAATCCAAAACTCCTACCCCTAATAGCCTGCTGGACTGTTGTCCTGAGACTACTGTGTGTCAGCTTCTGACTGTGGTATTGAGACTGAGCAGTCCTTTCATTTACTGCTGAACGGTAAATTCCAAATATCAGAATCCCAAAATTTCAAATAAGTTATACCACTGCTATGTTTCCTGACACCACTTTGATCAATTCCAGGTGCCTCCCTCTCTCGAGCTCCTCAAAGAGGAAAGAGAAGTTACCAGAACATCATCTTTTAAGGTATGCAATTTAAAATAACATCTATGAAAAAAAAAAATTTTTGTTGGCCTTTGTTGATATGAAATTCCTGCCCAACAGAATACCTACAGACAGAAGGGATACCACCAGATCCCCACTATCTCAAACTGAACAACTTCCAACCCTGAATGAAACAGATAGTCACAAAACCTTTAACTGGAGAGTGATCTATTTTTTCCATCCATTTTTAATTAAAGAGTCAGCTACCAGTAGATCAGATCTTCCCAACCCTGTCTATATTTTAAGTTATTATAGGCATCTCACAAAAGGTCTGGGTTTAGTTAAGAAGATACTTAAATATTGTGTACCTATTGAATTAAATGCAAGTTAGGCCTAAATATTTTTTTTTTAAGCCTGTTAAAATTAAATCCTTAGATTGGCTGAAAGAATGTTCATTTGTATTTGAATTGTTTCAAGTCTTCTTATAGAAGGTCAAGGTATGTGCAAGAAAACCCCTCTGGTCATTATGAAAAAACTCAATCCCAGGTTTAATGTATCTTCCAGGCTTTCCACTGGTATGAACTACTTGAGTTTGGCCATTGTTTTCTACAGGGATAAATAAAGCAGAGCTCCACTCGTGCACCACACTCCCACAAGGCAGTTCACACCATGGTTGTGTCCCTAAAAGTTAGTACATGGTATTAATATTATCTTCTCTACTGGCATAGGTGCAGCCACCCTAAACTTCTATGAAGGCGCCCTTAACTGCACATGCACAACAACTGGTGATCAAAAATATTGGGGTTTTTTAAGAGTAAAAAGGGTTTGCCCTGCTGGTTTTGTTTTCTTGTTTTTTAGTAATTGAGATTTCACAGTGACAACTGAGGGTAAGAGCTCAACTTGCTATAAACAATAATATTAAAGTTTAATTAATTTCCTCAGTATTTGAGGACTTACAGTAGTGAAAGTGACCCATTTTTTCCAATCCAGGATACAAAAAAAAAAAAAAAAATAATTTTGTCATTCAAAGGTCAGTTGAAGCTTTAGAATTATGACATTGTGCAATTTGTTGGAAATAACCCAGCGCTGCCAGCTTCTGATTTACAAACTTCAGTTTTTATGTACCTTTGAGAAGGCTTCAGCTTGAACAAACAGTAAATTGTAAAGAATCAAGAGAAGAGGTTTAACTGAGTGGCAGCATAGAAATCTTTCTTGAAACAAAATTAATGGTCATTCATCATCCCCGATTACAAGCTGGGGAGGTGCAGTTCCCCAGCAGTTTAAAACAGTTTCAGTCATGGCTGACACATTCCTGTAATTTATTTCTTCTCCTATAAAACGCGCAATCCCATCCCACCTCCGCAGAGATTTGATGGCAATAAGTCAGTTCAGGGAACTAAAGAAGCCAATAAAGCAGCAATTAGTTTTCAGCTGGCTCTCACCAGATTTGGTTGCTGCACAAACACCCATAACAGGGCAGGAGAGGGAAGACTCTTCACGTCCCAGCCCGCTGCTGCCACAGCCCAGACTCTGGTCTTGTTCCCTCCTCCAACCCCAGAGGTCCCAAAGGCAGGATCAGCACTGGTCCACCAGAAGCAGCTAGCCTTTAGGCAACCTCAACCCTAACAAAACAGGCCCTGGGGTCTGAAATTCTCCAGTCAGTTGGTTAGCTCTTGGACTAGCACAAGCCACCCATTTCCACTACTCCTACTGAGTGTTATCTTCCCATAATTACCAGAAAGCAGATCACCAACTACCTTCCTCCCAGGTATTCAGCATGTGGATCGATGCTAATTCTGGTCAGAAAGAATGGGTAACATCAGTCTGCTTGCAATGGACATTTAAAATGGTAAAGTCTGCTGGAGAGGCACTCTCTTATTTTTATGCTGTATTTGAAATAAAAAAGGTGATGTAGTACACCTTTTCAAGATGCAGATAGTAATATTTCCACAAACAGACAATTCATCTCCTCCTGGGATCTCTTCCAGATTTATCTTAAAACCAGTAATTACTACTGCCCTAACCATATTCCAACCACCTTTGTGTCTGCACAGGGAGCACTCGCATAGAGGACAACCAGCAAAGCTGCCCTCTAAGCACCAGACTTTAAAGTCGTCAAAATTTTACCTCTGCTTCGGTTTCTTGCTCATGTTTAACCATCAGACACGAGCCACACTACTAAAAACTACGTTTCAAAACCAAGGATGCTATAACTTGGTGTGTTTGATGAGGTTGCTGCCCCTGACGACCACTCTGCTTTTGGATTAAAAATAAACAGACACTGGTTTTCGATTGGACGACCGTCGATCATCTTCCCACCCATCAAGTCACGTTTCCTGCAAGTGCTCTGCAGTTAGTGAAGCAAAAGGCAATTCAAACCAAATGAATTCTGTGAATCTCCAGGTCAGTACTCTGTGACCTGCCTCCCAATTTACATCCATGAACTAAATAACCATTTAAGAAAGCACAATCTGCATTTTAAAATGCAAATACATGAGAAGATTTTCTTTTCACCTTTATCTTTAATTTCAAGTGTAATTAACAAGTACAGGAAAAAAAAAAAAGTAAGAGTTTCTCATCTTTCTGAAGAATTCATTTAAAATGCAGAAAAATCAGTGGAGCTGTAAGTACAGAAGTTCATTTTCCTCCTTCAAGCTTGTAAAAAAATCCTAAGATCCTTATGATAAAAAATCGTTAGGAAAAAAGGCACAATTTCTCCAGCATTTCCAGGCAGCTAAAGATGCATATAAGTACCAGGAGGATTTTGTAAAAGATCTTTAAGCAGGTTAGGCAGCTAACTCCCATTTTTGTTAATAGCAGATAAGCACCTAACCCAATTAGAGGCGACTAAATCCAAGCAGGAACTTCTTCTGTACCTGTTACCCGCAGTATCCGCTACATTTGAGAGTCATTTGACTTAACAACTTTAAGATGTTTTGCATGTTTTTTTGTTTTTATTTGAAAGCAAGTCAGCAGTATGTTTCCAATAACATTCCCCATCCTAAAGACAGCCTTCCATTCCCATTTCCTAATGTTTAAAGATCACTTAAAAAAAAATAATAATCAAATCATCGCTTAAGTCCAATGAAACAGCACTGAGTTCAGGGCACAGCCTGACATTCAGTCACACCACCACTGAATTAAAAAAAAAACCAAAAAACAACTCACTCTTCCCCAAGTCTACGAATTCCCATCTTTGCAGAGCTCACTGCATTACATTACGTATGACCCCAAAGGCAAACAAAGAGAAATGTTATTTCTCAACCCCCTGGGTTCCTCAATTCAGTTCATGGTGCAGCTGCACAAACAGCGAGGCCGTGGGCTGGGGGTGTGGGCAGGAGCACCCCAAAAAGGGATGATGCTACCAACAGGAAACCCAGTGCAAGGGGCCAAGCACACAAACTGTCAATACCACACCCCTCCTGCAAATTTCACACCAATAAGGATAGCCTCTGGTGGTTCTTAAGCCACTGAGCATTAATCTCGCAGAGGAAAACAAAATTAATCATACCCCCCCCCCTAAAATTTTTGAAAATCAGTATTTCTTGCTCATTTGATTTAGATAGTTGACTTATAAATTAAGTCATTTAGTCAATTCACTCTCAGTAACTCTTTTGTGAGCTTAAGATGAAGCAGCTGATATGTTTCAGAAGTTATTTACAAAAGATGAAGAGAATTAGTTCCAAGTTAAATGCTTTTCAGCTCTTACTATTGTATTCCTCAAACAACAAAACTTTCTCAACCAACTGCTGATGAAATGGTTTCATCAATTCTCCCCGTAAAAATCTCAGCACCACACACGGGGATTCTCGTCCTTATTTAAAAGCTAATTGCTTCTCCTGAGACATCAATTCAATCATTCTTTCGCACAGTTCATCATAAGACATTTTAATGACCCAGCCTTTTCACTGGATTTTACGTGATCTGGAGACTTGGGGATGTTTACTTATCTTTTAATCCCAAAAGGCCCAATGAAACAGATGAAGAAGATACAAGAGAAGCACAGGATGAAGTCAGTTCTCTTGCAGTTAGAGACATCTTCCTTCTGAACTAAAATGATGGGAAGAATCTGTATTTCATCATCTTTTCTTGGATATTTTTTGCTGGTTTTTAAGCACATAGGGATTGTGCAATGCACCTGTGCAGTAGTAGCAGACTGATATAAACATCTAAATATGCATTTGTGAGGTCAGAACGTGGCATAACAGGGAGATTACATCAGGTAATTTTTGTTACCTGCACCCAGACACAAATTCTTCTCTAAACCCCAAGAAGCACTCATCTGAGTATAGCCTTCAACTCCAACCGTACACACGGAACACTAATCCCATGATTTTTCATGCACACAACCATAACGATAGGATCACCTTCTTAAACTAAATGGTGAAAAACATCATCTCACAAAGAACCACTAGGGATTAAAATGGCATATACCCCAAAAAAAAAGATTTTAAAAGTTTAAATTCGAAAAGCAAATGGATGCTTATTTGCTTCAAAACTACTTACATACCGTAAAGTAATAGAAAATATAATAAATAGACATACTAGGGGAAAAAAAAATAAAAAAAAAAATCAAACTGACAACCTATGAAAGGGACAAATTCTGTTTCAAGGCTTTGGAAGGTGCTCAATCCTAATGGCCTTCCAGAAACATTAACATGAAAACCAGACATATTAAAAGGCTCATTATTTTAATGAAATACATCTTTTTCCTATATTCTGTGTTTTCTCCAAAACCACACCAAACTAAATAAAACAGATTATTAAAATCTTTTTGCCACAGTAAGTATACTCTTGCCTATAGCTTTCCCCTCCTCCGCCTTTAGCCTATTCTTGGCAAGTTTTAGAATTATACAGTTTAAGAAGCTTTAAGTGTGTGACAAACCTACAAAAAAACTTAACAAGCTCTACTGTGTAAACCGCAAATGCTTCAACTAAAAAAGAAGAAATTAATGGGATTTTTGCAGCAGAAAACATAACCAAATCCACTAAAATATAGAGATCTGGAACATCAGCCCTTGGTGTGTTTCTGACAGAGCTGCTCAGTCACTTTCCATCAAAGCCCACAAGTCTGACAGCACTCAGAAAAAGCCCATCAAGTAATTAACTTCCTGGTTTCACAAGCAGTCTGAAGGAAAGATTTTACACGACAATTTGATATGCAGTTGTCAAAAACGAAGGCATTTACTGAAAAATAACAACTGACCAAAGAAATTGGCTGAGCATTTTAATTGATATCGTTCAATCTTTTCCCTCTCCTTTAGTTAATTTGGAGAAATAGAGCTGTCCAGATTTCAGTCAAGTATACACGTATCAGTGACAAGCCATCCCTGCTTCTTTACTGCTGTGATAGTGACAATATTGGCTGTGGCAGGAGACGTGACTCCATCATCGCCTTCAACACGATCAGCACTGACACAGACTCTCTTTTACTACCACCGTTTGTTCTCCTTCAAGTGCTTTAACACAGCAAACAGGGGAAAAAAAAAAGAAAAAAAAAAATCACCATCAGAGCTAGTCCCAGTACAAAACCAGCTGCACCAGGTGGCAGTAAAATGACAATTGCTAAGGCTCCTGGCATTGACAAGCCACCACAGAGGAGCACTCCTCTGAAAGACTTCATTCTCCAACAAGTATGATGGATAGGCAGGAAAATTAAGATTCCAATCCTGCATTTCTTCCCCCTCCCCTTCCCCCCAGTGTAATTTATTCATGCAGACAATTGTATATATTCAACACAGAATACAAAACCACTTTACACACTTCCCATTTGTCTTCAAAACCTTTCTGAGCAAGTACTAATTTTATACCAATCTCCACAGCAGCATTTTCATTACCCAGAAGGATTAAAAAAAGAAAACAGGAGGAGTTTACAGGAAATAATAAAACTTTGACCACCAGTGACATCGTTTTTCATCGGGAACAATCTCTAGGGAGATTAGTGACTTGTAGGGCATGGGACAGCCAGCCAGCACTCCCAGTCATCTAACACATGACCTTCAAAACAAGTCCCTTCAGCAGCGTTACCTTGCTGCTGTACCTCATTTTCCTGCACCTTCCCCGTCTATTTATAGTATGTGTGAAAAAGAAACACGCCAAAACCCGAGCAAAACCAGTTTACAGATGACAAAGTTACTTAAAAATTCTAATTTTTGATCACTTCATGCAGTGTCTGAAGCTTCCTTACAGTCATACCATGGTATTGCACAACACCTCAGGTAGAAAGTCACATGTTCAAAGCAAGCAGCCAAAATCAGGCTTTTCTTTAGGCTGGAAGATTTTGATTCTAACCGGCAGCATTGTATTTTTAAGAATTAAAATACCGAATGTTTGTTGGATATATCTCCAATACAGTATTAGTTTTTCTTAGGAGTCTTTATCTTCAAGTTGTTCACGACCCCAGAAGAAAAAAAAACACCCAAAATCAACACATTAGAGATTACATCTGCTGAATGAGAAAAGCTGATTCTCCGTTTTGTTTCCTTCCAGCATTCAGTCATAACCGGGAGCTAATTTAACTCCTCCAGTGGTTTCAACTGGGCTGGGTCCCTAAGGTGACGAGGTTGCCAGCAGCCAGTTCCCTGGTCCCTGGCTTGCCCTCAGGAACAAAGCACCAACTGTCCCAGACTCACCGGGGTGTCATCTGCTCCCCCACCCACCCACCCACCCCCACCCCTCGGTGACGACACGAAAATCTGATGTAAAAACGGAACTGCAAGAAGAACGTGAAACCGTTTTAAGCAACTTCAAGAAAAAGAACGAAAATTTGGGGCTGCCTCTCTTTAAGGCAGGGGAGGAATAATTAACCAGAAATTTCCTCAAAGGAGAAAGCTAGAATCACGTTTCCTCAACAACTTTCAGATTATATATTTAGCACGTAATTTTACACATACGTCCTTCCACAGCAAGACTAAACTCTTCTGTGCCCAAACCCACTTTCTGCGTCCAAAATAATTTTTTAAAAGAAAAAAAAAAACACAACAGGGGGGAAAAAAAGCAGCTGAAACAACTAAGCTCTTAATTTGCACAGTTAAAACTAAACCTTAGCGTTTAATCATCAACTCCATCCAACAGCACTGAATATTTTGGGAGGTCCGACTCAAGTAACTTTCAACATAAATTTTTGCAGGATGACTAATGAATTGTGAGCTGCAGTTTGGCCCAAATCACAGCTAGTAACCTGAAGTCCCCTCCCGACGGGGGCCACAGTATGCCTCAGGAAATTTAAAGGACTAAAAAGCATGGATTCGTGGAGAAGCACGGATATTTAAGGCCAGCTCCGGTAAAAACAGCATTTCCCCCCTTTCAGGTTCACCAAAATCCAGACTTTGGAGCCACCACCTCAGCGCTATACTGTAACAGCAAAATCCGAACGAAGCGCTAATATTAATAATTAACTTACTTGGTTACAGCCTGCTAATTAGCTGACTCCAGGAGCTGTGGGAGTCTCCCAGCTCCACCACCACGCTGGAAAAAACCCCGACGGGCGCTCCTGTGCCCTGTCCCCCCTCTCCTCCAGCCAAGGCGAGGATTGCAGCAGCACCCAGCACTGCAGCAACCCTCTCAGATTTTATCTAGGGAAAAAAAAAAAAACCTCACCGTTTCAGCGTCAACTCCGCCTCTAAATGAGTAGGGGTGGAGGGAAAAGAGGGGGAAAGAAAAAAAAAAAAAAGCACGATGATAAACCTACGGTCATTTAACTCGTCTGAGCTGGCCTAAGGCTCATCCATGGCAGCAGATCGCGCCTCTGCCTCCTTCCTCTCGCCGAGTTTGTAGCAACATGTGCCGGCTGCTCCTCTGCTCTAGGAGAGAGATTTGGCGTCCGCCTGGTTTTAACCCCTCCCTTTCCACCGCCTGCCGCCTCCCACGGCGAAGGAGGAGAAAAAAATATATATATATAAAAAAATAATTTAAAAAGCCCCGCAAAATCCCACACGCCCCCGAGCATTCCCCCCCCCGCCCGTCACCTTGTAGCTGTCAGCACACGAAAAAGGCAACGGGGATGAAATCCTACGCTCTGGAAAGCGAGGGGAGGTGAAAATTAAGATTAAAAAAAAATATATATTTATTTTGGAATTTTATTTTTTCTTCACGCCCGCCCCTCCTCAGCCCTTTTGGCAGCGCCGATCCCCGCCGCCCCCCCAGAAGGCAGCGCGGGGTGGGGGGGGGGACAGGGGAGGGAGACGGCAGCCGAGCCCCCCCCTCACGCCCGTACCTTGCCAGGCCGCCACGGGTCTTCGCCGGGGTTCTTCCTGCCGCCGCCTCCGCATCCACCATGCTTTTGTCCGGCCGCGGGCCGCCTGGGGGTCCCTCCCCGGGGCGCCGGCCCACCTGCCCGCCGCCCGCCTTACCGCTGCCCCAGCCGCCGGCGGGGCTCCATCCCGCAGCCGGGCTCCGCACCTGAGGGCGCCGCTCTCCCCTCAGGAGGTGGGATGCGGGAGGAAGGAGGGACCGGCCGGCCCGGTCGAGGGCGGCGGGAAACGCCTCACTTGTTGCCCGCGCGCCCGCCGGCCCGTGACGCGCGCTCGCTCCCTCGCCCCACGCGCTGCAGGCGGGTTGGAGGGGGGCGGGAGGTGGGGAGGAGGGTGGGTGGGTGGTAACGAGGCGGGGGGGGCGGGGCTCCCGCCTGAAGCCACGCCCCCCAGCCTGCAGGCGGCGCAGCGGATTGGTGGGAGGGCGGGGCACGCGAGATGTGGGCGGGAGGGGGAGGATGCCTGCACCCCCTCCCGCCCCCCCTCCCCAGCTTCCACCGCCCCCAGTCGTCCCCGTGGTTGGCGGAGGGTCGTGTCCCTGAGGAGAGGAGTGGGCGGGCGGGCAGGCGGGGAGGGGGTGACGAGACCTGGCGCCGCCGCCTCGCCGGCTCCTTCCCCAGTGTCCCCGCTCGCTTCCAACCCTCTCGGCACCCCGTTCCTCGCCACTGTGCCCCGCGGGGACCGTCCCTTGAGCCCGGCCACCCATCCCGACCCATCCCGCCGCCGTGGCGCCCGCCCGCAGCCCCGCTTTCCTGCCGCCATGTTCTGCCTCGACGCCTCACCCCTTTCCTGAACTAAAGTCCCCCGACATGGGGGCTGGGACAGGGACACCGGCAGCGCTGACCGTCGGCACGGCACGGAGGTGTCACCCTGGAGGAGGGAGCCCGGTTTGGGGGCAGTTTCCCCAGGGGGAGAGTGCTTGGCCAGGCTGAGAGGCAAACACGGGCAGATTTATGTCTGTCAGTGTCACTGGTGCGAGGTGGTGAGGTGATGCCTCCTTCCCTCCCTCCTGCAATAATAAAAGCACATTTTCTGAGGTAAATGTTTTTACCAACCGGCAGCCGCTACAGCCACAGGGACTGCTGGTTGAGACTACAAAACATCTTCGTGACAATGTTTGTTCCTTCCTTCTTTTTTTTTTTTCATAGGGCATCAAGCTATGGAGGAGAACCCTTAGCCATGCTGAAAAATGCTGTGCCACATAATTTTTAATTTTTTTTTATTTTTTCCTTAAGCAAGGTAATTGCAGCTGGCTCGGTTTCACGTGGCGGTCCACAAAGCTTTTGTTAACTGGGTTCTGGGGGAAGAAGAAAAGGAGTGGTTTAGGCTGTCAGTTCTTGCCTTAGTAAAGAAGTTTCTGAGTTTTCAGATTTTGGAAATTTGCCCTCTAGATCTGATACTAATCATGCATGACTCACTCATTAGCAACCCTCTTTTTTTGGTGGTGGTGGTGGTTGTTGTTTGCTTACTTGCTAAGATGATGAGACTCTAAATCCTGGCCAAACATCCCTTTTGAAATAAACTACCAAATCTCCAAGGCTTAGGATGCTTATTGAAATAAAACATAAAAAAGAGTGCTGCTACTGCAAAGGAGTACAGTCTTCTTGTAGCCAAATGAATAGCAACCAGCAGACAGACTTACAGTTCCCGTGGACTGTGAACCCCACAGCTTTTTGTCCTGTACAGGAAGAAAATGAACACATGCCATTTGTTTCTATTTTTAGCAGCTGCGTTCTCAATCCAATGTAAGGAGAGGCCCAACCAAAGCAATTATCTCAATGTCACCTGGCACGGGCATTTAAAAACAGTTCTCACTGCAACGGGAGAGGTAAGCACGTCCCCACAACCCACAAAAATAGACATTTGTGCACTTGAGAGTTTACAGGGCTCATTTTCAACAAGACTCAGTAGCTGATGTGCATAGTCATAAACACGGCTGTTTTGGTAAACAGCATCCCCAGCACCTACCAAGCTCCCCAAACTCCCTGTCCTTAAATATTGGAGGCCCATAGAATGCCCATAGCGAGTCTCCTGAGGCTGCTCCAAAATCTTGCTCAGGGGTGTGGGAGGAACACCCCGGTCCACAACGTGTTGGGAGGGATGTTGCATATTTCATTCCTCTTCAAATATTTATATATGTACTTCACGTTTGAGTAAAGCTGTCCTTTTCACCAAAGTGGAAAGATTACAGAAAAGGGAGGAATTACCCTAAATAGGCAAGCATCTTTGTCCATTAAGTAACACAAGACTCTAAAGGAGAATTAAGTGTCTGGCAGGCAGGAGCTTGGCTCCACTGCACAGGAGATTTTATAACAATATGTTTTGAGATCAATTAAAAAAAAAAAAAGGAAAACAGAAATAATCTGGAACAGTATGTCACGTAACACTGGGTGCTAAGGAGCCTGGAAAAACACAAGAAGGCTGAAAAGTTTGGGCAATGATGTTGAAATGGTCTGCTGTCTTTGGGGGGGAAAGGCATTTCTCCCTCCTCCTGGTCCCACACCCAGGGCTGTGCCGGCTCCTCTGTAATGGCACCGAGGCGACGGGTCACGGGGCAGCCTTGTGAAACCCTGAGCGGGGAGGGAGAGGGGGGAGGGAACAGATTCCCTGATCCAATTCACAGCCAAGCCTCAAAAATTAGCCGAAAGGGGGAAAAGTACCCGAGAAGTGACGTTGCCACTGAGCACAGTGTATTTTCCAACTGTTGCCTGGCTGCAGTGCTTCTGCTGTACCCTCAGCAAGGTACCCTCCTGAGGCAGGGGCTGAAAAGGGCTCCAGCTTGGAACCCAAATCTCCTCTGTCAGTGGACAGGTTTAATCTCACCATGTCCTGCCATGACATCCTCCCTTCACCCCGAAGCCACCTCCTTCCCTCCTGCCCCACTAACTCTTGCTGGGGGCCAGGACACCTCCCCATATATCCCTGTCCCCACCAGGGTTTAAGGCGTCCTATTTAAAAGCACTTGGTCACTCTCAGATTCATATGTGGTTTATTTTATTGATCTCTCTCTCTCCCTTTTCAGCAGGCCCTCTCGCTTACAGCCCCTGGGGCAGGAGAGAACAATGCTGTCAAGCGAGGACATGAATCCACCTGATGCCTCACCGTCCTGTGTCACGGCCTGATCCAGCCTTACACATTAATTAATGTGTTAACACATCCTGTTCCCAACACCACCCAAACAGGCCATCCCCAGGCTTCCTCTGTTGCTGCTGATGTTGTGGCTTTGACAGGGCCAGCAGGGGAAGAGGATTTTATGTGCAGCTCTTGAGACAGGTAGTGAGGTGCCAGAGTAATGAGTACAATTTTTAAAGCTCTGACACTAATTACACCTCCCAGTGTGACTGACTGGGACTGTGGCCCTTGGGCCACCTCGGGCATGCGTGGCAGGATGGGGCAGGACACGAGGGACCGTATCTAAGCACAGATGTGCTACCCCTCCTGGATGGCTGGTTGTGCTTGGGTGAAACTAAGGAAAGCCTGAAAATGCTGATGTTCAAGTTGTTACGCAGTTTCCTTCATTAGAAAGGAAGTGGGATTTTAATGCTCTGGGTCTGTAAAGCCAAGCTTTGTTACAGGCACAGTGGTAAATTGTTGCCTTTTTTTTTTTCTTTTTTTTCCTTTTTCTCCCGAGGAAGAGAGCAACTACTTTTGATTGCAGCTGTTGTCAGCGGTATGTGCACACTTTAGTTTGCTCAGAATCTGGACTAACTGTTTTTAAAATGCCACTTTCACTCAGCATCATGATGCAAACCGTTAGACCTCGCCAGTGAATCCCAGAGTCAGACATTTCTCAGGGGCTGGTGACAGGGAAGTTGTATGTTCAGGGCATTGGGGTTTTGTCACTTGATGACACGAATTCTCCTTGTACGAGTTTTTCCATAGGTAGTGTGATAAGCACAACAGCCAGAAAAGGGAGTCTCTTAAAAGGATTCAACTCTCTCTTTTTATCAAATTCAAATGAATTTCTCTTTTTTTCCAAGCTATTTATTCATTACTGTCATAGCAGTTGGGTTCATTGGAATAAAAGCCTGTTGGGGGGCTGCCACATGTAGAGCTGTGGCAATGGGCTGTGTGCACTGGCCTTTTCTGTAGCATTTGCCTGTTAATTAATAATTGGTACATTGCCAGGAGCAAAGGAGAAGTAGGAACGAGTCCCAGGTTATAAAACCCTCTTAAGTTATCTTGCTCTTCCTGTTTTGCAGCAGCAAAGTGAGAGCAAGAGATGTTGGGTGCAGCCAGATGGGGCCTGGACGTGGGTCCCTCGCCCTTGGGGGCCGTGGGCTACATCCTGTCCCAGCCCACCATGTCTCCCTGGCTCATCCCACCAGCTGCAGGCACATCTTCCCCCAGGAACCGGAAAGCAGCAGGCACAGGGTTTTCCCATGAAGCTGTGTATTGCCCAGCATTTCCAGGTACCTGCTTGCAGCCATCCTTGTGAAGACAGCCAGTGCCTTCTCCAAAGCGTGCACCCACCCCTTGGGCCAAAAATGCTGCTGAATGCAGGCATGAACGTGTGCTGAGATGCTTCCCAACCTCCCTCCTGTCGGTGCTCACCTGACTTCTCCTGGATTAAATGTTCCCATAAGGCCAGTGCAGCTGGAATTTGATTTGGATCAAAGCTTATCCAGCTCACAGCTCTATCTGGTTCTTGTGGACAGGGTGGTGGAGCTAGAGGACGTGACTAACCTGAGCTGCTGCAACCAAGAAGGATAGGAACAGGAGATAGGAGGTTAAAATTTAAATCATAACGTTGAGCCTAGAGACTGCTGCTGTGGCCCGTGGGCAGAGCTGCATTGTGCTCCTATCCATCCACATTTGGGAGGAATAATTACTCCCTGAGCTGCTTGGGTTAAAGGCAGTGTTTCCCTCCTCTAGAAGGACATACCTGCCTTTTTCAGGCAAAGGCTGCACTAACTACCAGCATTTTTTTTTTTTTTAATGTGGTTGGACTCGATGATCTCAAAGGTCCCTTCCAACCACTAAGATTCTGTGATTCTGTGTTTTTCCTCCCAGGGAGGCTCCTTTTCCCTGCAGACAGAAGGCAGCGCCATGCTGGAGGGGGATGGAGAAGAGACCACTTGAAATTCAACTTCTGAGATGAGCAGAAATAATTATTTTGCAAACTATAAAAAGTGCTGTGTGTACTAAACAGCTTTTTTTTTTTTTTTTTGGTGCCCCAGAAATGGGAGCCCTTAACACCTCTGCTTACCTCGGTCCTGCAAAAGGTCACCACAGCCTTTTGCAGCAAGACCTGAAGAGCTGCAGAACTGGAAACTGCTGCCGAGTCTCTTTGAAGGTGAGGAACCCGTGTAACACTTAGGAAAAAATGCAGTGGGCCCCCTTCAGCTGAAACGCTTCCATTTTGCTTGTATTTTTTTTTTTAGCAGATGCAGTTTTAAACCCGGACAAAATCCCAGCTGTGGGAAAACCACCGCTCCTCGCATGCAACTTAGATATTTTTATAAAATCATCTCGAGACGGGGCTCTGCCATGTGCTTTCCCTTGGACTCCTGCAGTGCCAGCTCGGGTAAGGTGACTCCAATTGAAACCAGTCCTGTGACTGGGAGGGTGCTGACATCCCCAGCAGGCTGGTTCCTCGGGGTGGGGTGTAAGCAGAGGCAGCTGCCAGCGCCGGGCGCGGGAGGCTTCTCAAGACACTGCTGGATGGAAGCAAACCCTGCTCAGCCCACGGGGATTGCAGCCCAGCAGCTGTCTCTCCACTGGGGCTCGGAGAACTTGGGCACCCTCCTTTGGGTGGCGTGAACAGGAGGGTCTCCAAAACCAGGGTGGGGAGAGTGGCCCTGTTTGAGGGGGGCAGCGGCAGCTCGCTCCTAGGCTTGTAGGGTTGGGTTGGGACCTAAGTGGGTTGTTTTGAAGCTCCCTGCAAGGCACTCCTCAGGCCCTGTCCAGAGGGAGATGCAGGGTAGCCTCATTTTTGTGCCAGCTCTCTGGGGACCCTGGCAGGACAACTAAAAAAACCTGGGTTTGGCCCTCCTGCTCCCTGCAAGCATCCAGCCAGCGTGATGGGTTCCCCGGGGGCCTCCCTCCCAGCTCCCAGGCTGCTGCTGCTGGCTTTTCACAGGTGCTCGGGGCTCATCTGATTTCCCCCAGGTCCTGTATTTTCCCCGCAAGCTTTTTATGTTTATTTATGCTCCTAAAAGCCACCTCAGAGGCCATTCTGCATTGCTGAGGTACACGCGATGAGCAGAGGCTGGTGCTACCACCCGGGGGGGGGGGGGGGGCTGTGGCCCCCGGCGCATCAGAATTGCCATCTATTAAAGGAGGAGATCAGACAGCTTTTATCTTGTTATTGTAGGATCTGCAGATAAGCTTCAGAAATCAACAGCAGGGCAGAGGGAAATGAAATAATCCGCATTCCTAGTTTGAATATCCAGCCTCATAACCTACGGCTTCCTGAAAAATGACCTGGAGGGAAGATCCCTCCTGCAGTAGGGGCTGAGATCAGCAACATCATCACAGTAAATGATGGGTTTTCTTCATGCAGCTTGATGGAGAAATCCCTCTGACGTGGCTGATCTCACTATAAATAAATAAAGCTTCAGAAAGCAGCGTGCAGCACAGATGAGATCTAGCCTCGTAAATTAGTAAACCACTCCCCCCCTGTACGAAATCGCTGCAGGTTTTAGGCCTGACCCTGTGCATATTTCACCTTCCCCCGTGCAAGGAGTCCTCTGAAGTTAATGGGGCCGTGCTAATTTGCAATGGCTGGGGATTAAGCCGCTGGGGTTAAGCATTTCTGCAGGCTCTGTCTGCAGCACAGTGGTAGTTACAGAGCTGTAGCAGGACTTGGAGACGTTCCTGCACTGGGTAAAAAAAAATACCCCATTGGTGGCCAAGCCATTGGGTGGCTGGTGGCCTCACGGTGTGTCCTGGGAGGGAGAAATCCCTCTCCTGCCCTGCAGAGGAGGGCACAGAGGCTGCAATGTAAAGCTCATTCCTCTTTCATTCTCACAGCAGGGGTGGGGTGTTGTGGGGGGGGGGATGTGCCAATGTTTTCCAGAGACCGTTTCATTAGTATTATGCTGCTTGCAAGCATCTTAATTTAAATCACATTATAGATGCACCAAGGCAAACCCATCTACCCGCAGCCCAAATAATAAACTGGAGTGTAAACATCCTTGGGCTGCGAGAGACGAGAACAGGCACTAATTGAAACGTATAAACTTACGCAACATTATTTAGAGAAAGGAGCCCGATTGTCAAAGGCCCTGAGAAGGCTGGAACGTGGGAATGTTTGTTCTCCCCGCAAAGAAAAATTAATTATGTAAGTTTATAAATTCCAGTGGCTTTGGCTTTCTCGTCTGCAGCAGCAGATTTGTTCTCAGGGGATGCCTGGAGGAGGCCAGGACTCCCCGAGCCACCAGATATTTTGCGGAGGGCGGTGGGGCAGCTGCTGTGTTTTGGGGCATCAAACTGACCCCCTCCTCTGCCTGAGCCTGCTGTCTCCTCCTGACCTGGTGTTGCTTAGTTTCTTCTTTCGCTGCCAAGAACAGCGATGCCCATGGAAGACTCTAATGCTCCACGTGGTTTGATTTGCAAGGCAGTAAGAGTGCCACTTATTACTAAAATGCAGTCTATCATATCATTTCCTGGTAATGCTGCATTTGGCCAGGGCTGCCAACTGGCCAGACAGCTCAGGAAATACGGACGAGAAATTACATCTCATCAACCCCAAGTGATGAATGTTTCCTCCCAGGCTCCTCTCGGAAGCACTAGGGCTCTGGGGTTTGGGCTGTGATGCTGGTTTTCCCCCTATTTGCCCCTGTAAAACATCACATCTCAAGCAGCTGAGGCACTCGCCAGCATCCAAAAATGCCACTTCTTCAATTACCTTATTTTAACCATCTCGTTATAAAAGCTCATGGCCGAGTGCTGGAGTTTCAGCGCAGCCAGCTGCGAGGTCAATTAAAATGCAAGCTCCGGGTCACCTGCGCTCAGGAGAGATAAGAAACAAGAAAATGTCTTCAGAGAAATATTTTGTACCTCCCCCGTTGGCCGATGTCATCTGACAGGGACCTCCTTGCAGTGATAATGGTAACAGCCACCCGAAAAATGCTCCCGGGCCAAATGCTCTCTGCTCCCGGCTCCCTCCCTCCCTCCCACACACTTCCAAACCTGTTTTCCTGCAATTTCTTGCACTTCAAGACCTGCCTTGCTAACACAAAAAGGAAGGAAGGAGGAAGGGCAAAGCATTGGGGGCTTTGAGCACGGAGATGATCAAATAAGCATCTGATCAATGCTTATAAAAACTTAAATCAAGAGGACAGGGTTGGTCTTTTCTCAGTGGTGCCCAGGGACAGGACAGGAGGAAATGGGCACAAACTTCAATAGAACAAGTTCCACCTAAACATGAGGAGGAACTTCTTTGCTGTGAGGGTGGCAGAGCCCTGGCAGAGGCTGCCCAGAGAGGTGGTGACACTGGAGACTTTCAAACCCACCTGGACATAGTCCTGTGGGACCTGCTCTGGGTGGCCCTGTTTTGTCAGGGGGTTGGAGGAGATGATCTCCAGAGGTCCCTTCCAGCCCCATGGGATTCTGTGAGTCTGTAAGCCATCTCAGGTGATCTGAAATAATCCTACCCAAGTGGTGCTGGCACTTCAGGTGAGGTTGCATCTGCATCCCATCCCCCCTGCCACCCTTTCATGGGAGGTGACACATCGTGTCCTCTGGGGACTCCAGTGCCACCAGGATCCCCCATGTTACTGGGAAAAGGCATTTTTGTTGGTTTGTGTACGTCCCTTTTGAGGAAAGGGCAACTCATCCACAGTTTTGGGAAGGCTTGGCTAAGTCAGGGTGACCTTTTTGGGTAGAAACAGCTTTATTTTGCTGTGCTGAGGGGAGAACCACCACCATCGATGGTGGTGGCTGCCTTCCCAACCGTTGCCTCCCAACACGGTGAGGGAGGCCCAGGAGCACAGTGTGGCTTCCACATTGGATTAACCACGGAGCCTGCATCCCGGGGAGTTGGAAATCATTTAAGAGGCAGATTTTACCAGCCTTGGCTACAAGGCAAGGAGTCATGGTCTATTTTTCCGGTCACAAGCCAGATGAAACTTAATGCCTTAAAAAGTCCTCATTGGCTGCTGCAGAGGACTCCTATGCTCCCCGGTACCGTGTTCTCAAAAAGGCTCCCTCTGTCCCTGGCACACACTAAACGCCGCTTTATAAATATTTGGAATAAATGAATAAACTGTTGAAATTCCCCCGGAGGGGAAGGAAACATTTCTGTGGGCAACGCAGGGCGAGCGTGAGTCATCAGGTAAAACTTCTCAGACTTGCACATCTACGAATGGCTGGTAAATCTCTACATCAGGAAGTCTCCTCAGAGAGATGGCAAGTCCTTGATTTTATTGACAGACAGCAAAAGGACTGGTGTGCAGCGAAGAAAAGCTCTCAAAATATCAACCAGTTTGTCAAAAAGTTCAAGCAGAAGAAAACGTGGAGGTCATGGACTCCAGGGAAAACCCTCCCCTGAAACACAATGAAAGCACAACCGATAATACTGGGATTTACACTTGCAAGAAGGACCCCTAAGAAAGATAAACATAAAAAGAAATGTAAAATAAAATGAGGCTAAATAACCCGAAGAATGGGAAAGTAAATCAACACCGATATAAAAATAAGTATGCTTCTGCTGCTTTCCATGGCCCAAAGCCTTATGAAATACAGCACTTGCTTGGCTTGGCTTTGGAAAAAAAACATGGCGCGTCTACATTTTTATATCTTTTTTTTTTTTTTTCAGATCCAGATATGCCTAGAAAAAAAGACTTCAAAAATTCAGCAGTTCTGGGAACACGCAGACCGAGAAAGGAAAACAAAAAAAAAAAGAAGGTTGTGCTACGAGGACTGTCTTTGCCAAGCAGAGAGCCCAGGCGGGGCCGGCCAACGGCGTAACGATATTTTAGGGAGCAGCAGATCAGAAACGAGTGGCAGCTTGGAGGATTTCCCAGAAAAGGAGGCAGTTTAGGGGTGCAGAAGGAAGAACCGTCTGGAGGCTCCAACGACGCGGGGCTGCTGCTCCCCAGGTAGAGAAGCAGCGGAGACAGGGATGGGCTGCACATCTGGAGCTGCTTCTCTGTAGTCATCACCTACACACCGTGCTGGAGCTGCAGGGCAGGGCTCACGGCTTCCGTGAGTCATCCCTGGGGGAACCATCCCCAAAAGTTGGGAGTGGAGAAAATTGTGGGTGCTGCTGGGTCCCATCTCCCCGGGCGCTCCCTCCCCTGCCTCCACCAGCACCATGAGGGTCAGCTCAAATACCCGGGCTTTGAAGGAAACCAAGGCTGCACCAGCCCAGTTCCACCCAGGGGAAGTTTTTAGGTGTTACTGAAGCGGGAAGGATGGAGATGGGGCAGAGAGCAGGTGGGTGTGAAGGGGAGGTTTCGGAGGATATCGGAGCGTGGCACGTGTTGTGTCCCAGCTCCTTCCCCAGCTGCTTCCAAGGACCAGGCAGGGAAAGTTCTCCCAGCTGGGATTCCTCCTGCTGCTTCCCCATCTCCTTCACCTTCCTCCTCGGGCTGTGCTGAGCTGCTCGTGTCCCCTGGACAGCAAATCTGCAAACTGCTGGCTCAGAGCACACTGCCACAGGGGAAAGAGGAAGAGGAGGAGGTGTCAGGCTGCTGGTGTGGCTCTGCTGGGAGCAGCTGTGGTCTCCAAAAATGGGATGAGACCCCTATGGTGGGGTGGCTGCTTGGACAGACCCGCGCGGGAGGCCAGCATCCACGGGTGGCCACAGCCACAGCAGGAGTTGCCCTGCTGAGTCGGGTTTACGTCTGGGCTTTGGGGAGGGAAGCTGAAATTCATCTTGAAGCATGTAAAGAGCAGCTTTCATTTGTCACCACCACAGAGATGGGCAGCAGGACCCCTGATAGCTAGTGACACACATGAATCCCAGTAAAAAGCCATGGGTGCTTGTGGCCTCCACTCAAGGAAGCAAAGCAGAGCAGCATTGGAGGCCTCTTCTCCTCCAAGTTCAGCCCAAAGTGGCCAATAAGTTCCAAAGTCTGTAGGGAGGGACAGATGGACGGACACACACATAAACCATCTGAGCAGGGGGACATGGTCCTGCTCAAGGGGGAGATCTGCTCTTCCTGCCCCAGCAGCAGCCTGGGGGCGTGCAGTGTCCCCTCTCCCTGCCCACCTCAAACCTCCTGCAGCAGAACGATTTTGCTGCCCTGGGACACTCCTCTGCCCTTACCAAGGGGTGTGCTCCCCAAAACACTCCAGTTTTGCAGGGTACTTTACAAACTTCCACCAAGAAGAAAATGTGGGGTATTAGGTATTCAGAGGAGGGAGGACTGGGAAGAGAGAGAAGTGGCCACCCATGAAAACGTGCCCCTTTTTAACTTCTCACCTCTACTAGGAAAGTATCCAATTATTTATGAAATGACCCCCGCATTTTTTTGGCCTCAGCCTGCTTGCCTGGTTAGCCATTTCACATATTTATTATTCCTTGTATGAAATAATACTTCCTGACATCTGTTCCCAGTTTGTTTCTCTCTAATTTCCATTTATAGCACATTTTCCTATCCTCTGACCATATTCAAAAGTAAAACAATAAGTATGTTTGACATGGTGCAAGTTACTTAAGATCATGATCCTTCCCTGACCTTGATTTTTTTTTTTATTTTTTTTTTTTTAAAACAGGCTCTAAACCACAGAATAACATCTCCAGGGACTTTGGCAGAGAAACCAGCCATCTCTTGGCATTTCACAGCCACTCTGGGACTGCCTGGTGTGAGGATCCCTGGTGCCACCTCGACAAGGATGGGCTGGAGGTCGATGGGGAGAGCCAGGAGCCGTGGGCTGATGGAGGGAAGGACCAGGCAGCTGCAGGGGAGGAGGTGGCAGTGGGACAGGGACAGGAGATGTTAGTTCCCAGCTCCGAAGAGGGAGTTCACTTCCAAGCACAATCTGGCAACGCCACAAGGAATAGATTCCCGAGGAGCAGCGATGAGGAGTCCTTGAGTTATGGCACAAGAACATTTGGTGCTGTCATCCCTCTCTTGCTACGAGCCCTCAGTATAATTTTAGCTCAGGAGGAGGTTGCTTATGAAGCTAAAATAAAATGGAAAGAAACCAGTGTAGCCTCCAACAGAACATGTGTGCCTGCTTTCCCATTAAGGAACAAAGCAAGACAGCGACCCAAGTGTCATCTCCAGCTGGGCCATCACTCCTCTATGGACTCTCAGGCAGTTCTCTGGTAAGGGCCATCATAAGAGCATTAAGAGAACCAGCCCCTCCATGCCCTCCTGCACCCAAGACCTGTGTGGTTATACATCTTGCTGTGACAAGGTCAACAAGGTCACACCCCTGAACGGAAACATCTGAAACTGAAAACACTTCTGCTCAGTGCTCTTTGGTCAGAAGGGTGGTGGTTGCTCTGCAGGCTGGAGCTACAGCTGAGAGAGGTGGGTGCTCACAACAGCCAAGAGCCACAGCAACCCGGGCACCCACCCGGGTTTACCAGTCATTACCTATTTGATGTGCAGAAACAGGAATTAAGACAAAATGCCGAGGCCCATTCGTTTTCTGAGTTGCAATCTCTTTATTTGGTTAAGTGGTCTGGGTCAACAAAGTCATGCTCTCCTCTATCTCCGAGAGTTTCTTCAGCATCTGGCTCACCTTGGCCTCGTCAAACTCCAGGCAGAGGAACTCCGATTCCTACAAAACAAAAGTGCAAGAAGGATGGTTGAGAGAGATGAGTTTTTCAGGTGCACAACAGAGGGAGAAGAGTGAGTTCTGGTTTCCTGATGATTTGTGTCCCCTTTTTTCTTGTACCACTTCAATACCCTTGGCAGACCCCGAGACCGGCTCCACCAAGCGAGAGCCAGCCAGCAGCCACCAAAGAGGCCATGGGATGGCTGAGCTGTGCCCGCCCTTCCTTTCAGTTTGGGTTTCTCCTTAGCTGCACACTTTCTCAAAACTCATAGAAATTGAACTCTATCTGAGACTTCCACTTTTCTATCTGGTGATCCCCCAAGCTGTTGCTGGTAACTTCCAAGTGGTTGGAGCCACCACACAAAGCGCCTCACATACCAAACCCAGACTTAATGCCAGGGAAAAGGAGAGTCCAAACACTCTTGTAGAGGACATCCCACTCTGGAAGTTTGGGAGAGTTTTCTATTCTCTTACACGTGGGCTCTACTGTCAACGTAAATGTAGAAGGGAGTGAAGAAGAAGCACTGATTGGCTCTGAGAAGTCCTGCCACATCTTAAAAAGTAGTTATTCTCTGGCAGGATAGATATTGGGATACAGTAAAAGGATCTTGCCAAAGGCCCAGAAAATAAAGAATATCTAGAAACAAAAAGAAATATATATATATAAAGTTCTAATGATCTGGAACTCATTACTAAACATCAATGTGAAAAGGCCTCCTGAGCTCTCTGGTCCTGGAATAGTTTTAGCTGTGGGAATCCCTACATAACCTCGGAATTTCTGATTGTAACACAGACCCTGTGGTGCTCCTCCAGGTCTCACATGGTTTCTACCAGGCTAAAGTTTCTATCATTATTTCAAAGCATCTTTTTTTCATACAATTAGCATCCGGCCCCATCACTGCAACGTCATCCTTCAGGTTTATGGGACTAATATCTAATAGACGAGGATAAAATCATCGGAACAAATTAAACCCATCAATTTTTACTCAGCACATTCTAGAACCTCTACAAGAAGCGTTTTCCCAAGGCACCAAGGAGAGTTTTACCCTTTCCCCTCTCTCGCTCTCCCATGGATTCCTGGGTTGTTTCATTTTTTTGTCAGAACCAAACCAGCAACACGAACGGGAGAGCACGGAGGTGCCAGAAGTCAGTGATTGGAAAGCTGAGCCTGTGGAGCACGTGGAAAGGTTGTCCCAGACGTCAGTCACACAGGGAACTACAACTTCTACCATGAAGTAGAAATCAAAATGGATTTAAACCTTAAGACTTGAAACTTTCTAAGAAAGAGGTATGATGAGAGCAGCATGCGTCGCGAGCTGGGTTTTGTCATCAAATATCAAATATATCAAATAATATTTGTCTCTGCCCTAATGCTGGTACCAAGGTGCTGGTGAGTCACTCTCTGTAGCTGCCACTGGATGAGGTAAGTCTTCCTGAAATGCTAATGACCAACAACCCAAGGGGAAAAGATCAAGTTCTGTATTTAATATGCATGTGCTTCTGATTAGAAAAGGTTGTGTAGAATTAAGGTGAAGCTCAGTAATAGTCATGTAGCTAAATATATACCACAGAATCCCATGGGGTTGGAAGGGACCTCTGGAGA
>BJBW01006741.1:0-30624 GCA_004320125.1 Scolopax mira
AGATGATGAAGGGCCTGGAGCATCTCTCCTATGAGGAGAGGCTGAGGGACTTGGGTCTTTTTAGTCTGGAGAAGAGAAGACTAAGGGGGGATCTGATCAATGCTTATAAATACTTAAAGGGAGGGTGTCAGGAGGACAGGGCTGGTCTTTTCTCAGTGGTGCCCAGAGACAGGACAAGAGGAAATGGGCACAAACTTGAGTAGAAGAAGGTCCACCTAAATGTGAGGAGGAACTTCTTTCCTGTGAGAGTGGTAGAGCGCTGGAAGGGGCTGCCCAGGGAGGTGGTGGAGTCTCCTTCTCTGGAGACATTCAAACCCCACCTGGACAAGTTCCTGTGCAACCTGCTCTGGGTGGACCTGTTTTGGCAGGGGGTTGGACTAGATGATCTCCAGAGGTCCCTTCCAACACCATATGATTCTAAGTGTGACAGCACCAAGACACTGTAGTGTTAAGGCCAGAGTTTATTGCTGTAGCCACGTTGTTATAGAAAATAATCATAGAATTATTTCAGTTGGAAAAGACCCTTGGGATCATTGAGTCCAACCATCTACCTTACTCTACAAAGTTCTCCCCTACACCATATCCCCCAACACCACAGCTAAACGACTCTTATACACATCCAGGGATGCGGACTCAACCACCTCCCTGGGCAGCCTATTCCAATGCCCAACCACCCTTTCTGTGAAAAATTCTTTCCTAATGTTCAATCTAAACCTACCCTGTTGTAGCTTGAAGCTGTTCCCTCTCGTTCTGTCACTAATTACCTGAGAGAAGAGACCAGCACCAACCTCTCTATAGTGTCCTTGCAAGTAAAGAAATGGTAACAGTTCTTCTTTTTTTTTTTTTTTTTCTTTTTTCCAGGGTTGGATCGACAGCTTCAATGGGACAAGTGGGATATTTGTTGCGGTATGTCTGGTCGCTGTTTAAGCTCCCCTTAAAGTGGAGTTGGAGTTACTAAAACAGCAACTCTAAAGTTCCTCTACAGCTCCACTTGGAAAGTGCGTGCAAAAAAGGGTCATAGCCATTTTCTGAATCTGGTAGAAAAATGTCACACACTTGCCATACACCTGTATGTAGGACCCAGAAGACTGTCTGTTTAGGCCGCACTCAAAAAAAGGACAAAGAGAGAGTATTCATGTCGCTGATTCACTTAAAATGAATTGAAGTTTCTAAAAAGAATATAATCTGGGACAAGTTTTCAAAGAAAGGGCAGAAGATGCATCCTTGAAACTAGGGTAATTCACAGATGTCAAAGCTTGAGAACTTAATTTTCCAGGCCAGATTACCACACCATCAATACAAGGCAGTGTTTTTTATCCTTTCATTTATCTTCATATGTGTGGTTGCTAAGTCTGCTGCTTTAGTTTGTGGCCACTCCACAATAGCAAGGATTCTGGGTCTCACTTGTCATTGCTTTACACAGGATTTCTCCATGCACAGAGCACACCAAAATAATGGGTGTAACTGTCAATTCAGCCTCTGCCACTCACATGGGTAATTGGCTGTCATCTTGCATAACCCTGGTGTAAATGACTGATGTGCAAACTGATGATGAAATAATTAATAACTTGATAAAACATTCCCTGTAATGTGAAAACAATCATTACAATTCAACAGATGAAAACAGTAAAATTGCGTATTTTTCTCCTGGCTTACTTTTTTTCCTGAACTAAAATTGCTGTCTTAGGTCTAATTGTCAATGCATAAAGCTGTGTAGCTGTGTGCAGATATTTTTGCACGTTTGATTTGTCCAACTTGATTACTTTGTGAAAACTGTGTTGTAATCAGCCTGATGCAGTGTATAAAAGGATTAAGAGTCTACAATCATAGAAGAACAGAATAAAATCCAAATATCATCTTGTTAAAAAAGCTCATTCCTACCTGAAGTAGAGCATAAATAGAAACTATTACAGTTACTTCTGGAATCCACAAGAATAGTGAAATTAGTGGGTATATCCCAACTAATGCTTTTTTCTGAAACCCCAGTACCACATTTCAGAGACATTCAAAAGCCCCCAAATGCATTACTTTTGTTCACAAAATGTTATTAGCTCCTATGCATCTTGCTGTTTCTTTAAAGTAATTGTCTATCACCCTTTTACTCGTTACTGACTGTTCATAAAGCTTGTTCTGCCTCTTTCTGTTCTATTCCCCACATCTTGTCCTGTTTTCTGTGTCTTTCCATGACTTACTGTCGTCATCACAATAAAGAAAGGGTTTGCCATTCCTTAATTTTGCAGATCCCCTCCTTATGTTTTCATGTGACAGGTTCTAACTGTTTGTAACGATATCCATGAGTTTGGATATTTATCTTTACTTTGGAGCACTGAAAATGGCTGTCATAAAAATTTGTCCAGCTGCCAGTGGTGACAGATACTGTTTGTCTTGTACCATCTCCAGTTGCCTCCTGAATTTAGTTGGACTGGTACTGGTTATCAGGAAGCGAGAGGTATATATTCTTAGGGAGCCCAAGAAACTTTTGGTTTTCTGAGGATGGGAAATAATACATGGTTTGAATTAATGTGCTTAGATATGTTGAATTGTTAATTTCTGTTTGGTAGTTTGAAAATTATACCCTTGAAGATTTGAGTTATATAGTAGTTTAACTACCTGGAAGTTGTGTGATTACAGCTGTCTCTCTCTGCTAACTGTATTTTGAAGCGTATTTATTGGTCAAATAGCTTTATTTGCTTAATTAAGGATAGAAAAAGCAAAAGGAATGTGTTTATGTGTTTGTGGTGTTTTTTCCAAGTCGCCCCTCATAATTAAATATTCATTTCCAACTCTTAAGCCATGCTCATCCTATTTGGAGAACAACCTCCAGATTCAGATTTGACTCAGATGATCTTTGGGATCATCCAGGCAGAATCTGAACTCCAAACCTTACAAAGATTATTTTTTTTTTCCCCCTACCCCTCAGTCAGAAATATGGGAGTTCAATTTGTTCTCGGTAGTCTTACCATGTTTCTTTTTGCCTACAATTGCTCCAGCTGCTGCGGGAAGAAGCTTTGTTTGTTGATTGAAGAACAAAATGAAATAATTACATTTCCACTGGACTGTAATTGAAGCATTTTGTCTCACTGTTCTATTTTACCTGTAAAGACCTTCCTCCCTGCAAGGCAGTGAGGCTGTAGAGCAGAACCTGTTCATGTTCTGGATAGTAATTGGCCCCAAAGCACTTCAGCTGGGAGTCTGTCCAGAAATGTCAGACTCACAAATGGTTTTGGAGGCTTCAACTAAAGTACCTTCTGTTTCACTAAAGATAATAAAGTCAGCAACTGCAAGTAGAAATCAAGGCATACCTCATAAAGAAGTTCCAAACTGTCTCCAATGTAAAAAGTAACTTAGATCACTGAAACCTGAAGTCTTTCTAAATACAGAATAAAGAAAATATGTAATTCATCCACGTGTATGTGGCCATGCTGCTCTGAACACAGGCAACACATCACTCAGACTTTCTAATTTTGAATCATAGAATCATATGGGGTTGAAGACCAGTGTACCTATGAATATGTGATGGTTGATCATATAGTGGTCTCTAGTGGGCATGGGTTCACAGCAGTGGAAAAATCAGCTGAGCTTGATTGGCTGCTTTGGTTCTCTCTGGTTTTTATTCCCTTGAAAAATCAATAGTAGGAACAAAAAAAAAAATTAAAATCAAAGGCATGTTGCAAGTTGAGATTTTAATGTCTAAGTACAGCTGCAGTTCAGTGTAGGAAGCAGAGGTTAAGTGTACGCCATGGGTTTGAGGAGAAGGTTTGGACTCTTGTGGGAAGCTTACAGGTTGCTTCTGAGTCTGTCTGTCTGTCTGTGATCCCTCTGCCAGCTGCACCAAGGATGAGATGAGACTGCTCTGAAGTCTTAGTTCATGAAAATTAGATCAGTCATCAGGTGTATTGCCTTACTTGCAAGCTGTAACAAAACCATCTGATAATAGAAAGGAAAGGAGAGGAGAGAGAGAAGGGTTGTGGTGTCTTTTAAAATCCACCAATGGCCAGTAAACAATGGCATGCGCTTTACAAGTTAATATAAAATCTTAAATGCTTTCTTCATTACATCTTTCTTCTCCCCAGACTTCAGGCAAGTGGTTTTGCACAATGAGGCACTTCCTGTCTAGTTGCTGTAGTAAAACTTAATCTTTCACAGCTGGAGAGCTATTTCATCATGAAACGGGGGTCTCAGGTTGGAAGGAAAGGAAGAAATATGCTGTAACGTTTTACTTGCCATGACTTTTAAATATTCATGGATCTGTAGAGCATATTCCTTTGCCCCTTTGCTCAGGCCCTCCCTCTGGTTTTACATGGAACTAAACTCTATGAGCTTTTTTACTTCCTTGCTTCACTAGCACTTTTATTCTCCCAGTTCTTCACTGGGTCCTCGGCTTCTACATCAATCTCAAATTCATTGCATTTTTCCCCCACATTAGATAACTTGATTGCAACCTTGATTTTGCCATTGGGGGTTTGCTCTGAGATACACTAGGTGAAGTTCCTTTACCCTATTTCACTTCCACATTGTCCTCTCTGATTCAGTCTGCCATGTTGTTGTCATCTGTTGCCATGTCTTTCCTGTGGAACCTTCAAAGACTAATTGGTCACCAGCGAAACTCCTTGTTAAACATTCTGGTTAAATATATATATTTGGGGGAGCCTGATCCCCTGACAAATGCACTTCCAACTGAAACAAAATTAGTCTTCTGTTCTTGCCTACCTCTTCTCTTTGGTTATCAGTACTTTGTATGGTCACTCATTCGTTTCCTGAGTTTCGTAGGGTGGCAAGCTCCTCAAGGCCATGTTTTGAATGTATCTGTGCTTAACTGATACAGTTTTGGAAAACAGGAGGGTGTGAATACATCCAAAGAAAAGGGAGTAAACTTCAAAAAGCCTATTGGTATAATTTCCAAAGTAACTTTTATCTTTGAGGGACGTTCAAAGCTTTGCCTGGGTTAAGAAAATGTTACTTCAGGTATCACCAGGAATTTTATTGTAGTAAATTCAAATATACTCTTTCCTAAGCTATTTCTTTCAGATGGAGTTAACTAAGAGTCACAGCTTTTCTTGTTACACACAGCACAGATGTCAGCATGTTTTAGACTTCCTCTACAAATGCAGAACAGTGGGATCCATATGAGATCCATCTTTGTTTTCACAGAAACCAAATACTCTTCTGCAGCAGGTGCCAGGCTTGAAAAGTGTTAATATGATGGTCTGTCCTTGCTCCAAGCAGATGAAATGTTATGATGGTCTTACTGTCAGTGTCTGTTTTCCTTTGTCCCACAGGCGGGCAAAGGGATTCTGAGGACCGTCATCGCCAACAACGAAGCCGTGGCAGATATGATTCCAGTAGACGTTGCCATCAACCTCACCCTTGCGGCTGGGTGGTACACTGCTGTGCACAGGTGGGAAGGCACTCCTCTTTCTACCAATTTTGGGTATTTACTCCATGCACTGGGATTTTAAAGGGAACCAGAAGCTAATTGAAAATCCCCACAAGAGCCTTGTTGATTCATTTTCTGGTTCATGTTTTCCTGCTCATGTTGGCAAAGACTAAGTGTAGCAGAAGCAGTAAAGGCAGGATGTAGATGGAGGAAATCTATAAAGCTACAGGTGGGACCTGTTTCACAGTACAGCGTAAGCTCAGCTGAGAAGTCTCTCTCTCAGAAGCCACTTTTCTGAAGTCCAAGAGCTTTACTGTGGCTTTGCAGCAGGTGTTTTTTGAGTGTTCCTCCTCAGACAGCTACACTGAGTTGCTTTTCAAGTGGCGTTGAGAGTTTTCATGGTGAAAATGCTCTGCATGTCTTCCTTGGAAAATGCTGCAAAATAGAAATATGTTATGGATTCATATAATAGGGGAGATGATCTAAAAAAAGCCCATTCATTGTTTGTTGGGAAGGGTATGTGTAAGTGATACTAAGGCATTAAGATCTTTTCCTGTGAACCTCTGGCTCTGACCTTCAATCATTAGTTAGGAAGCGCTACAGAGTAAACGACATGAATTATTATGGAAGTTTATGCAGCTGAGAAATCAATACCAGGCAAAGAAAAGGCAGAAATATTTTATTTGGAAAGACAAAGTCCTCTGAGCTGAGGATAGAGAAGAGCTGCATACAGTAACCTCAATGCAGGAATCCTGAAAAGATCTTAAAAGGCAGCTCACCATCATTTTAAATTTATTTTTTCTTATCATTTTGTCCCCCTCCATCAGCATCAGACAAAGCAGCATAGTCTGTGAAAAATAAATACAGCTTCCCCTTACACTCGCATCCCTGAGAGCCTCCAGATGAAGAGCTAGAGATGAAGGCTGCCCATAAAGCTGGGAAAGGAGATGAGCATGTGCTGCTGAGCAGTGTATCAGCACACAGGTAGACTTCCTGGCTCTGGCCATGGTAGGAGAAGTGCCATTTTTTTCTAACTTTTCATTGGCACAAGAGAAATGCTTTTAATCTGGTTCCCACACAAATAATTATCAGGCTAAAGGAGCAACTGCAGAAGTTGATTCAAAGCTTCTTCTAGCTGGGCACAACTCCAAGGTCATCAATCTCTAAACAAAACAGGAGACCGAGCCTTCTGTAAATTTAATTTCTCTGAGAGAGTTTTGGGTTTAGGTGTTGTCTTGAAGAATAGCATGTATGGTTTAATTAATTATTTTTTTTTCCAAATCATCTAATGAGAAAGTCAGTATCCTTCAGGGTGACATTACTGAGGAAAATTGGATTCTAAAACTTAGCAGAGAGTTGCAATCTTCATTACATAGTGTAGAAGCTCTACAAAGCTCTACACTCTACCAAGACCACCAACTCAACTGGAGGGCGGAGAATGGGGAAAAGCCAACAGGGAGATATTCTTCTCTGGAAGCTGAGAAAATGAAGGCAACCTCTTCACTGGTGGTTTAATGGACCTGACCCACTGGAATAAGTGGAACTCTGTGCTTTCACTGCAGTGCACTCGGTCACAGGCTGCGTGGGGGGGGTCTGCACTAGGTGGGTTTTCTATATGGGCATATATTACAGATTTAGCCTTTAGCGAGTTGCCGTATCGATTTCCGTAATGCAGAGTTTCCCCACATTAAGCAGTGCTGTGCATTTTTATGTTTAACGCTCTATCAGGCCTCTGCTCAGTAATTAAGAGTTACAGGAGATCATGGATTTGGATTTTGATACATTTCTATTATTCCTAACCATCCCAAGAAGTCTGCTAGAGATGAGTAGTAATGTACAGTCAAATGCCATGATTTAAAAGCATTATTTAAAAAAGCACCATTAAAAAACTGCAATATCCAAAGGCAGTTTTCAAGTATTACTGTGTGAGGTTTTCTATCCCAGGTTTAGGGGTTCTATCTCCTGCTTTCTTCAGACATAGGAGTTTTGAAAAGAAAAGTTCCTCATAGGCAGCCTCCTCCAGTAGAGAAAGGCTCTGAGCACCACAGGTGCCCTAGGAGCACTGAGATGCTGTGTCCTCCAGCCAAACTGCTTAACCCTGTCCAAGTCCAGGCCTCACCTCTTCTAGAACTTTGGCAGATGACTCCACATGCTAATGCAGAGTAAGAGAAATGCTGTATTGATGGCATCACTTGTACCCTTGGCAAGGCAGGCTTAGATCAGATTGACTTGTTGACTTAGATTGACTCATTTGTATCAAAGAAATAAAACCTGTGTGATGTATGTTTAGCTCCATAAGCAAATAACAGCTGAGCTTTATTTGGTATTAAAATGAGAATTTTGTTGAAATGGATTGATTTGCAATCACCATCCTGACAAACGGCATTTAAAAGTAGCACACATCATATCCATTAAGTCAATGATTGCAAAGTACACAGTGTCCCCCTGAGGTTGGGTTGGGCCAATTCTTTACAGTATACTAAGAGAAACTAATGAAAATAAATCAGGAATTTGTCAGTACGTATGCTTTCCTTATTGTTTTTATGATTTTTGATACATTGTATATGGGTGATTTTTCTTAAACCCCATCTGTCTTTATTAACTTCATATGCTCTCCAGAATCTGACTGAATCTTATTAAAAAGTTAATGTTTTATACTATATTTTCATATTTATGAAAAATTACCTTTTCTGCATTTTTTCATGAGGTGACATTACAGTTTCTTGGGCTGTTGGCTTCCATGCTCCATTAATAAAGCTTTGGGTGCTTTTCTTCGCACTTTAAAATGATACCTCTTTCTCTTTTCCAGACCAAAAAACCTATTGGTGTACAACTGCACGACAGGTGGAATCAACCCTTTCTTCTGGGGAGAAATGGGTAAGGTTTAATTTAAACCTAGACCATGTCAAACATCAATAGTGTTCCTCAGCTAGGCTTCGAAAAGGTGGTTTCCTGTATTTAGGTGGCATTCGGCATCTGCCATTCAAATGCATGTGGGTGGCCCAACTGCAGGCAGTGAGGGTCCTGTGAGCAAAAAGCTTCTGATGATGGGCATTCAGTTGAGGAAAGCATTTATTCTGTTTTCATTGTGGGCGTAATCACATAACAGCCCTGCAAAGTACTTTTCTAAGCTGAGGTATTCAAATGGTGGGAAAAGGAATAGAGAACCAGTCCCTTAATTCTGTGAGAAGATGGTTGAGTCACCATCCCTGGATGTGTTTAAGAGTCATTTAGATGTGGCGTTGGGTGATATGGTGTAGGGGAGAACTTTGTAGAGTAGGGTCGATGGTTGGACATGATGATCCCAAGGGTCTTTTCCAACCCAAATGCTTCTGTAATTCTATGCTCTGTGAAGTCCTAACAGGACATCTTCTTTTTCTGAATGAGTAGCTTTTCTAGGTTTGGAATGGGTTTTTTGTGCTTTGAAAGCACTTGGAGAACCTTGATAATGAATTAAAGCTGGTACATTGTGGAAGAGTTGCCTTTCTTCCTCTTTCTGTTAAATATATGGTGTAGATTTGAGAAGGCAAACCTTAAAATGTCAGATGTGCTTGGAGAGCAGTTTGCCTTTTGGTCATGACCTTTGTCAGTGGAAGAATTCAAATTATTTTCATGGCTGACTTACCTTCAAGTGCTTGTGTTTCCAAGGCAGAGGTGACAGAAAGGGAGACTCACGCTGAAGCCAAGCAGCAGAAATACTACGTACAGTCATGGGCAGATACAGGGCCTGGTTTGCCTTCTGTTATACATTAATTCATACCTTTGTGCTTTAAATACAGGATGCTGGCAAATCACTACTGTGGTGATTCACCTCTCAGCCTTTGCTTTGCGTTTGTCTTTGCATTATTTAACTGGCAAACTGTAAGTGAGCAGAACACTGCATTTTCAGAACATGTCTAAAAATCCTACTAATATCCTAGAATGAGATTTCATCAAGTAAGCAGGTGGAGGGAGGTGATTCGGCCCTTTTATCCCACTCTGGTGAGACCCGACCTAGAGTGCTGCTTCCAGCTCTGGGTCCCTTAAGATAAGAAGAACATGGACCTGTTGGATTGAGTACAAGGAAGGCTATGAAGATGATCAGAGGGCTGGAGCACGTTTCCTATGAAGATAAGCTGAGAGAGTTGGGATTACTCAGTCTGGAGAAGAGAAGGCTTCAGAGAGACCTTAAAGTGGCCTTCCAGTACCTAAAAGGGGGCTCCAGGAGAGCTGGGAAGGGACTCTTTATCAGGAAGTGCAGTGACATGACAAGGGGGTAATGGTTTTAAATTGGAAGAGGGGAGATTTAGATTAGATTTTAGGAATAAATTTTTCATTGTGAGGATGGCAGGACACTAGTCCAGGTTGCCCAGAGAAGCTGTGGCTGCCCCATCCCTGGAGGGGTTCAAGGCCAGGCTGGATGGGGCTTGGAGCAACCTGGTCTGGTGGGAGGTGTCCCTGCCCAGGGCAGGGGGGTTGGAACTACATGATCTTGAAGGTCCCTTCCAACTCTAACCATGTTATGATCTAGCAGGGAAGAGGTTTCAGCAATTGGCTGAGTAGAGGGAAAATCACGCCAAGTTTCTGACAGTTTTTTAATGAGAGATTTAACACTGTGGTTTGTCACAGTCTGAGGGAAGAGGTGAGGCTTCATCTCTTACTGCATCTATATATATATATAGCATAGATATATAACAGCAGCAGGCATGCAGAAGGCTGAAGGTGTGTGGTAAGATCTGACTACAAGTTATGAAGACTGTCTACATTTTCCAGCTGTTATCTTTGAACAGATCTCTCTTTATTTAAGCCAGGAAGGGCTTTGTCACAGTATAATCCTAGTAAATGGCCATGCTGCTGACACAGAGGAAAGCCCTCACAGCCTGACACAAACTCTGTCAAGCGCTGGGCCAAGACAGTGGCTTCCTTCACAGTAGCCCATCCCAAGCTGCTTATCGCCACCTCCCCTGACAGGAATAAACACCTTTCCACATCTTTAGTAAAACCGCTCCAGTGAGCCCTCCCTGCCAGGCAGAACCTCATGGCAAAGTTTGAATAGGAGGTGGGGTGGTTTTTTGGCTAATCCTTGCCATCTTGGGAGATCATGCTGCAAAGGATAAGGTTTCCTTACCGCAGCCCACGAGATGGCCACGAGGTAACCACAGCATTGCATGTGGCTTCAGTCAGCTCTAGCTCTTCAGGTGCAAGATAGGTTTCAGGAGAAGTGGCCTTCAGTTGTTAAACTTGCAGCGCTAGGGCCACAAAAATGAACCATGAACTTGCCCTCAAACTAAATTATACTATTTTGGAAGTCTTTTCTAGTTGTTGTTACATAGAAGTGCAGAAAAACCCACTACTTGAAGTGCAGTAATGAGCTGGTGGCAGACACATGAGAGGACTGTCTGGATGTTATGACTGGGGTCTGCTTATCTAATGGATGTTTTCTTCTGACTTGTAAATTCTCATCTGATTTTCTATTGGTAACAGAAGCTTAGAGAGTAAGCTATAATATGACCACAGATTGATGTCTTAACTCTCAAATTAATTTTTTAAAAAGTAAAAAAAGCCCACATGTTCTTCCTTGTTGAGCTCGCTGGTGCTCAGGAATGGGAGCACCATCTGTTTATCAGTCCCTGGGATGACAGTCTTATATTCAACTACTGCAGACCTGGTAAGCCCCTGCAATATGGAAATGCCCCAGATACGTACATCTAGATGCCACTCCTGTGGCACTGTGCCATTTCAAGAGCTCAGGAGCCGGGGTGACACATTTTTGTGCCCTAACATACCGAGGGAATGAAAGGCCACCACCCTCTCAGAAATTTCTCAAGGTAAGAACGCACGACAGTTTGATTTTGTCCAACCCCTTGGGCCGTAGTTCACATAACGTTTTAGGTGCAGTAACTTGGGCTTTACCGCATCACGTTGGTGTGGTGGTGCCCAGCACAACTCCAATTAATTACCTGATTTTAAGTAAAATGTCTATTCCCTTACAGAGCAGTACGTCATGTCCACGTTCAAGAGGAACCCACTGGAGCAGGCTTTCCGAACACCCAACGCTCACTTGACATCCAACTACTTGATAAACCAGTACTGGATAACCGTCAGTCACAAGGCACCGGCCATACTCTATGACCTGTACATGAGGCTCACGGGGAGAAAGCCCAGGTAAGAAACCACACACCTTCAGCCTTCTGCACACCTGCTGCTGTTATGGAGAGCAGATCCCTAACGAGTTTTGAGAACTGGATGCCTCACCCTGGAATTCTTCTTCCCATCTCCTTGTCTTGGGGAGACTGCTACGTGTCCGTAGCTAAGCATAGTTTAAGGTTCTCCCCATTTCCAGTACTCGGGGGACAGCACAAGTTTTAAATTCAGCTTTACAGGCTTCGGAGGTTCCCAAGCCCCAGAGAGGACTGTTAGTTATGTTGTTCTCTGCATAGCAAGATTTGAATATAATTCTTTTATAATTGTCTATGAGAATGGCCAGGTTGGATGGGGCTTTGAGTAACCTGATCTAGTAGAAGGTGTCCCAGCCTGTGTCAGGGGGGTTGGAACTAGATGACCATTAAGGTTGGTTCCATTCTATGATTTCTACCATTGCAACTTTCTGATGTGACTGCCTCTACCTGTCATGAGTAAAGACTGAAGACTCAAGCTTGCGTATGGACTTGTGTAAGGCAAGGTTCAGAACATCCTAAATTATTTTTTTCCCATAGCCCAGATGCATAATTAGCGGTTGCCAGCAGCGGCCCAACACCCCGAAATCTAGGAAGTGGTTGTTTCTGAGTATGAATAAATTCTGAATTGTATTTACAAGGAGAGTTTACCATTACGATTGGTATTGGAGCCTTGGCAGTGCCATGGTTAGGGGGAACACGTGGCCCATGTGGAAGGAGTCCTGGTGTAAATAACCTAACTCAGCCAACATCCTCTTTTACTCCCTGCCATGGGAGGGGAATTGCTTGTGCCATGCAAGAGCAGTCTGCCAGCACCATCCTCAGCTGCTCTGTGCTTCTCTGCTTGTTAGAGTAGCTGGCTTCAGCTGTTTGCAGGGAGATCCCTGGCTGATGTATTGCTCTGATGTTCTCCTACGGAGGGAAATTATTCCATAAAAAAACTTCCAGGTATGCAGGAGGCAAGAATTACCCTAGAAATAGAGGTAAACTGAGTATGAGGAGGAGTAGCCTGCAATCTCCAAGCTCTCAGGCAGCAGTAAGATCTTGGCACTACCATCAGAGAGGACATTTCATAAAGTTGAATGGCATAGGCAGCCAATGGACATTGGCTGCAACACTGCACTTAATTTTCAAATAGAGCTTGGCATGAACTCATGCTGAGCAAGATCTATTCACCTGACCTTTCAGATTTGTGACCTGAGCGAACACAGCATAGCAATGAACTTGTGAGTTCGCCGAGTCCTTTTTTTTTTTTAAAAAAAATATAATTTCCCTTTTCTTTTTACATGCTATGAAAGCTAATCCACATACTGCCACAATGTGGTAGAAAGCATTGCAGCAGCTCATTCCTTCTTTTTTTTTTCCACAGCTACCTTAATATCAAGCTTTTATACTCTAAGAGCAGCAAACCACATTCAAATAAAAAGAAGTTGAATGTGTCACTGAACCTACTTTAATGCTCCCCTTTAATTTTCCCCTCTGCTTCAAGCAGAGCACTGAGGTTTAACTGTCTTCCCACGTGTCGCTCCCATCTGCTGAAGCCCAAACCATCCTCATGGCAGTTTCTTGAATCTTCTACGTGACCCTGTGCCAGATTTGCAAGCAGAAGGGAGAAACCTCTTTGCCAGGACCAAGACCCAGGCTTCAGTTCTCTACTGTATCCATACTCAACTCATCAGAAGGTGATGGGTTATTATATGCAATGGGTTATGTAGGAACTGCTTCTGGTTTCCCAAGTCTACTCTTCATTCAGGACCAGCCTATGCCCTTTGCTAATTGGAATTGCAGGGTATTTAGGGGGAACTTGGCTGTAGTACAGGAGTCATCTCCTTCAGCTTTAGACTTTTATTTACTGCCTCTCCTGAGAAGCTTATTTTAAGTGTTCGCTCATTTCACATAAATTGCCAGATGTCTAGCAAAACTGCCCTAGATGTCTTGCTGCTGTTTCTGCACATCCATCCATGACTTAGAAAACCATGTGGTTTATATCATTAGTAGTCTCCTGGGGCAATCTGTCACACTTGAGAATCTGCTCATGCAAGGCTCAGTAAGGGAGCAAGTAAAGAAATCATTGGTGTAAATAGTTTTTTAGAAGATAAGATGCATTTCTGAAGTGAAACTAATAAGGCTACCAGTGACAGCTAACACTTGGTACTTTTTCCTCTCAGTCCCTCCACACGGGAGAACGAGATTTTCTGTAAGAAATCTTTGCCATGGCCTCTCAGAGGCTGCAGAAAAGCATGTTTCTACTCTTTCTACTTGGTTGATATTTTCCCATGGACCATTCCTTCATCCAAATGAGTAAATAATTTGAATGTGTTCGCAACATTTAAGCTCAATGAGTTAGCACGAGACATAGTTTTCACACATACCTCTTTAGACGCTTCATTTCTCTTTTTGACCCTTGCTTTTAGCCACTCAGATATGTTGCTTTTTGGTAGATCTACAGCCAGAACTACTTCTGCCCACACTGACAGGAGGCCAGGTTGATAGTCTATCTTCAAAACGTAAGTAGGGGCACACAGTTGATTCTCTTATCATTTTTCCCCAATTAATTCCATTAACCGCATTGAAGATGCTGATGGCTTTTGGGGAGCCAGTTTGAGGGGCTCCTTCAGATCTTTGCAATCTAGCCATATACTTTGTTTCCCAAATTCCTAAAAAGTATTAAAATATTGACAGAGCTTTCCCCCATAGCACTTGCCTACACAGGCACAATCAGGAAGATTTATCTGAAGTCATTTTAAAGTAGTTTAGATAAACTGCATTCAATCGGTGTGCACATAATTATTCAGAATGAAGGTTCCCCTTAATCTGATGGTTTGCTTTGCTTCTAAGATGAAAGCCACTTTAATTCCGAGGAGGAGTTGTGAGGTTTTTAGCACTCTTTCAATGGGCTTTGGGTAAGCCCTGCAGTTCTCCTCTGAATGGATGTGCTCATTGTGTCTTCTCCTGCTGTGCTTAGTGCTTATCGTGGCGGCAGCCACATCTGCACAGGGAGAGAGGAGCCTGGCACCATTCTTCCCCAGCCTTTTATTTGTCAGGGCCACTCTGTTACCCTCCGGGCAGCTCAAAATTTCTGATGAAAGCAGCTCTGTTTTCTGCAGAAGTCAGCCTTTTAATGCTTTCTCTTGGCCCAATCCAGTCTGCGAGGACGTGGTGTCCTCCCAGAGCTGACAGAGGGCTCTGCACAGCAGGCTTTACAACAACTGCCTCCCAGAGGCCTTTTGTGCTCATGACCATGGGACAACTGGGAAATAATCCTGCGAGGTAGGACAGCATTACTGTCATCCCCTCTTATATAAAAAAAAGAATAATATAAAAAGGCCAAGACACATGAGAGACCTGAACCTACATTTCCAAAGTCCCTGTGTAGCAGCAAAGGCCTTGAAGCAGCTTTCGTCTTACCAGGCCGCGTGGGTGCCAGGATTCAGATAGTTTCACACACAGGCACAAAAAAAAATAAAATCTTAGAATATATCTTAGGTACTGGATGATTTTCAAGGTCACCCACCAGGAGTGCATGCTATCACACCCTTCTTTTATAAGGAAGGACACAAAATAACCCTAAAAAATGCCACGATATCAAACAGGGAGAGTAAGGGCCTTTAAGAAAAGCAAAATAAATACATAATTAGTTTATTTTTTTAGAGAGAGATCAAAGAAGCCCAAAGACACAAAACCCATGCCATTATCTGAAAACTGAAGTTGAGCAATTGACTTTAGAGCTTGTCCATGCTGCAGATGCAGTCACCTCTGTCCTGGAGTTAACTCCAAAAATTAGAGCCTTGCTTTGGGAGCCAAGTCAGGCTGGAGAACAGAAAAGAATTTGCATGGCAAAAAAAATATCCACCTTAGAAGGCAAGCAATATACCTCTATGGTTTTGGAATCTGCTGTGTCCATAGTAGCTCAGATGGGCTTTTCATGTGGTACATGATGTAGATATGGCCTCCAACCCTAGTTTAGTTGTGGCTGGTAAGTTAGGCATCATTCTTGCCCTGGAAAATGCATGTTTGCACCCATGTTCCAGCCAACGATAAAAGCTGAGTAGCTGTAGGCTCCAGACTTACTGGAGCAGTTAGACTTGTTGAGCAATTTCTCAGCCTGGTGAGTTCCAGTGCAGTGATCATCAGGAACTGCAATGCCTTTTCCCCTGGATTGGTGAAAACACCAACAGAGCAAACCCACAGCTTTTGCATAAAATCAAACTTCCTACCCACCTCTGCCACTCCTTTGTTTCAGAATGATGAAGATTATCAATCGACTGCACAAGTCTATGATGCTCCTGCAGTATTTCTCCACCCAGTCTTGGGACTGGTCTTCAGATAATATGAATATGTTAATGAGTCACCTTAACACAGAGGACAAAAAGGTAAGTATGTCCTTAATATGGATTGCTAATCACCAGTTCTGGCCACGTTCCTGTGGGACCTGCTCTGGGTGGCCCTGCTTTGGCAGGAGGTTGGACTAGATGATCTCCAGAGGTGCCTTCCAACCCCATGGGATTCTGTGATTCTGTGAAATTATTTCATTTTTTGACATTTTCATCTACATTGTCTTTAATGGGCACTGCACAGGGAAATTTAGTTAACACATAGCGTCTCACCCTGAACAATAAAAAAAAATACTGTTTTATTTAAGTCCCCAAAGAGCAATCAATCTGCAGGATGTCAAACTGTTCTCGTCTTTCTAGGTTTGGATGCTGCTCCTTAAGTTTGGGATTGTTTATGAGAACTTGGTGAGGTGCAGTGCATCCAGTGCTTCTGCTGCTACTTTGTAAGCAGAACTCAAGACAGATAAAGTTTATGGGCAGCACAGATCTCTATACGTGTCTTAACAGACACAGCAGGATGTGCAGAGTAACTGACCCCCTGTGTTTGACATCCTTAGCTATCTCCTGTCTGCTTAAGTTATTGCTGGTCTGATACCAAAGCTCTTGAGCCTAAGCAAATGGCATGGGGGGGTCAAAGAAAGGTGGTGGGTTTTTTTTCATGAATATCTTCCTTTTTAGGACCCTGTAAATAAGAAATGCCAGTCACTTCTTTCTCTTTACAAATCCTTTCTTTGCTCTAATAGAAAGGCAGCCACAAAAATGACACTGAGGTGCTGGAGCAGGTTCAGAGAAGGGCAACAGAGCTGGTGAGGGGTCTGGAGCACAAGTCTTGTGAGGAGAGGCTGAGGGAGCTGGGGGGGTTCAGTCTGGGGAAGAGGAGACTGAGGGGAGACCTTCTCACTCTCTCCAACTCTCTGAAAGGAGGGGGTAGCCCAGGGGGGGAGTCGGTCCCTTCTCCCAAGGAACAAGCAATAGGACAAGAGGAAATGTTGCACCAGGGGACATTCAGATTGGAGACTGGGAAACATTTTTACACTGAAAGGGTTATTAAGCCTTGGAATGGGCTGCCCAGGGAAGTGGTTGAGGACCATCCCTGGAGGTGTTCAAAAGACGGGTTGACATAGTGCTTAGAGATATGGTTTAGTGATGGTTTTTGTCAGGGTTAGGTTGATGGTTGGATAGATGACCTTAAAGGTCCCTTCCAACCTAGACAATGCTATGATTCTGTGAGCTTACTAACAATTTTTCCAGAATCAACTTTTGAAATTTCCTGGGGTCATTAGCCTTACGATGAGGAATTTTTGATGCCAAAGAACAGAGCAACCCATTTCTTGGACTCTGTTTATCTAGCCACTGGGAGAGAATGCAGCACAGAGTAAAACTGCTGCAGAAACGCCTGTTGATTCAATGTCCAATTCTTTTATTTATACATAATTCCAGTGACACATTAAAAACTGCATGGAGTTTTCCAGATGATTCCATTTACCTGGGTGGAATTCCATTTTTCTTCCAGGATTTGGTGGTTTTGTGTACGTGTATGTACAAATACATGTATTTATGCAAAAAATGCCACCTGAAAGGAAACTTACCTTTTTATTTTCTGCCAGCTCGCACTAAATTTCTGCTTGCTTTACCAAATTCCCAGCTGGGTAAGATATTAATCAACAGCTGTGAAAGGTAGTGTGCCCATGTCTTCTTGGAAACTTCATGGTTTTAGGAACTTGAGAGAGGGGGGGCCTTGTTAGGAACGGAGGTCAATGAAGAATCGATGCTTAAAGTGAACTTGTTTTCAACTCTGGCATTTAATTTCTGCTCTTTGTCTTTAAATTGCAGTTATACAACTTTGATGTTCGTCAGCTGCACTGGTCAGAATACATTGAAAGCTACTGCCTCGGTGCTAAGAAGTACTTGCTAAATGAGGACATGGCTGGCATTCCAGCAGCAAAGCAGCATTTACGAAAGTAAGTCATAACCAGAGACAAGGACAAGATTTTCTGGCCACCTTGAATGGCTTTTGCAGAAAATTATTCTATTTACATACAGAATACATAGAATAATATTCTATTGCAATAATTGTCATTGAATAATACAGAGCGTAGCTTATTTCTTAGGGCAGGGGGCTGTCAGTGTTTTATTTCTCCTGAAATAAAAGAAAAAGGGACTTTGACAGTAGCAATCAGGGGCTAGTTATTAACCCTTCTTAGCAAATGACCAATTAATGAAGTTACAATGCATAAGAGGAATACATGAATGCAGATGATCTTGGTCATTCAGAATTACAACAGAAAAATAAGGGTCAGGTTTAGATTTTGTGAAGCTCCTAGAAGTTTTTAGCAATTCAAAGACATTGCATAAAAACTTTGAGCAGTTGTACGATTTTAAATTTCCCTTTAACTTTAAAGTTTCTAATTCCTTGGGTAGAATGAGCAAAAAATTCTCCAAAATTGGTGGAGAGCTTGTGCATTCAGACCTTGGTGACAGTTTAAGAGAGTGTGAATGAGAAATTTGAGATTGTCCTTCTCCTATTCAGTTAAAGATTGTGCTTCTCCAGCTTTTTTCCTGAGAAGTGCAAGCAAAAGGAGAAAGAGCAACTCCCTTGGAGTAAGACCCTGGTTGTTTCCTTTAAGGAAACCATTTTTGTGCACTGTAAATGCTAGAAGCATAAAACAGCCTTTTGCCAGAGCAAGGACTCCTGAACAAGTTCTTTGTTTATGGGTCGTTTTTAAAGGATTTAGAAGAACCTGTGTAACAGGAGTAGAACTGCCTCGTAGCCCAAACAGGCAGTGGGGTAGAGCACAGTGATAAAATTTACAAAAAACCCCAAACAAACAAGGACCTTTTAATAAAATTAAAGCAATGCTTGGCCACATTAGGCATGAAGCTTTCTTCACTGGGAAAGTGAGAATTGGAGAACTGCCTAAGTTTTTGCTGGCAGAAAGAGGGCAAGATGATTAGCATCTTAAAGACGCAGTAATTCCATTTAAATATATGGTGTAAAAAAAACCCCACCCCAACCCCAAATCTCCAGTGCTGCAAAAGTGAAGGCCATTTATGACTATTGAGTAATTTGCCAACATTAAAGGCGAGGTTTCAACCAAAAAGGAGAACTTTATCAGCTCCTGCAGAGGTCCTCCAGCCTGTCACCGCTCCTACGAAGTAAAAAAGTAGCCAATACAGCAAATCAGAGCAGAAAGTATTGGAGCTAGATTGTCATTAAAAAAAAAGTATGACCTTACTGTCTCTTCTTGTCTGAAATGACAGTAATGGAAGAAGAGACACTTGCAGTGTAGGCATTCCACCCATCTCATTACCTGCTCACTACACCCTAACTTCAACACAGTCCTTGCCCAGATGGTAGGGACATCTTGGGCACAGCGTCTTCACCACGACAGGAATAGGAAGAAGCCCGAGGGCCACTTGTAAACAGAATTTCTTACAAAACTGCCCTTAGCTAATGAAGAAAGCTGTTAAGCTTGTTGTTGGTTCTATCTTTCTCCATAAGATGCCTCTTTCCCTTTCTCAGGCTGAGGAACATCCGATACGCGTTCAACACCACCCTCCTCGTGATCATCTGGCGCATTTTCATTGCAAGGTCACAGATGGCTCGAAACATCTGGTACTTTGTGGTGAGCCTCTGCTACAAGTTCCTTTCCTACTTCAGGGCGTCCAGCACCCTCAGGCACTGAAGTCACCCATCAGCAACCGGTCTCTTCCAGAAGGACCACCATCTCCTCTAATCAGCAACTATGGGCATCGGGGTCTGAAAGTAGCAGAAAAATCCACTCCCTCCAACAGCAGCCTGCATTTATTGTGCACTGTTATATGTTCACCTTTTTAATTTTAACTAATGCTTTAATACATGGTGGTCTTTCTTCCATAGGACCAGGCCAATTTTTAAAGCCATAACTGAAGCTTTAGGAACAGGTCAAGCTGGAACCATTCATCTAGAGTCTGATGTGTAAGAGTAACGATTAACCAAAGTCATTGTCTTCCCGTGTACTACCTAGGCTATCTTAATCCCATCTTCTGCCTCAAAAGAGGCAAATTTAAAGCATACAACCTCAGAAGAAAAGGATGCCATCGAGGAACGCCGCCGCCGCCAAGGTTATTAACTTGTAAGAGATTTTCCTAAAGAGGCTATTCATTCATTCACTCTCATTCAGTGAAATGGTACTTAATGAAAAACATGATTTCACTTTCTCAGTTTTCAAAACTTAAAGGATGAAAAAATTAATTACACTAGGCCACTGAACACACTGAACAGTTTTCAGGTCTTGTCTTAGATTGCTACTGAGGACTGACACTTTCAAGCCATAACTGAAGACGTGCATAGAATTCAAGTACCTACTCACACGTGCTGCTTTCTTGTGGAGAGGTGTTTTTCTCTCTGTGGTTAAGTTTCCAGTCTATTAAAACGCCTTGTTCTTGCATTTAGCATATGTGCTTGGAACAATTTTTTGGCTTGAAAAATGCTCAGTTTACTTGAGAACGAAGAGGAGACTTCTTAAAATATAGAAGAAGAATCAAGAAACTCTTTAATATTTTTGAAGAATGAGTCTTTTTCCTCCTTCCAGTTGTCTGCAGAAAACTTCTTTCTCTGTAGCTCAAAACCAGCCTGATCCTTACTGTCCTTCAAGCTTTCATTACAGCTAAATCACTTTGCAGTTGAGCACTTCCTCTGGTAAATAAAGTGTAAAGACATTTATGGAGGACATCCCTTCAGGCCAGTTCTACTGTCGCTCCTGTAGGTAGGAATTAAAAAGTCTGAAACTTATTTTCATTGAAAATAGAAAAGGTTTCATTGACTTCTGTGTACAAAGAATCATGCACTGTGAAGGTAATGCATTTTGTCCTACATTGCAGTTTAGAAAGGAACCCAAGGATCTTCCTAATGCTCATGGCTACCAGAGACACGTGTATGAATTCCTCTGAGGGGAGAGAGAAAGAGAGAGCCTTCTTCTAAGTAGCTGCTGCAACAAGGGCCTTAGTGCAACAGCAACAGATTTATCATGCTATCAGAATTCCAAAGTCAAATCTAATACTGGAAAATTTTTTATTCAGGTAACACTGAATAAGCACTTTAAGATTACCAGAGTTTAAAGCAGCTAGTTTTTGAAACAATGCAGCATCCAGTTTCTCTAGTCTCGTGTCATGCCAGCTGACAGAAAAAGTAATGCTGCATCACAAAAAAAAATAAAAATAAAAAATGACACAGTTGCTCTATTGAGGGCTGAGAATAGCAGAGTATTTACAATGGTGGCATTCTTCAAAAATTAGACTTGTTTTTGGCAGGGAAGGAACAAGTAAATTAGGATGAAGGTATATTTCTATCCTAGATCTCCAAGCTAGTTCAAAAGTCTTTCTAAAGGTGCAAGGAATGACTCTTCCCCTCGTGCCCCAGAGGGCTACTTTCAAGCAGTTGCCAAAGGATGCCAGCAGCAGGACCTGACCAGAGACACCGTGTCCCAAATGGCAGGGCTCTGGCATTCCCTAGCAAAGGCCCCTGTGTTTGTCACACATTACTTCTGATCTGTGCTCAAGTAGGTCAAGTACCCAGTTTACAAAGATGCAAATCTTTTACGCTCTTGCCTTGAAAAAAACCCCCATTTTTTCAAAGGGGAGCTGTACTGGTTGTTAGCTGTACTTCCAGCTGCAGAAAGCTGGCTGTGCGTGGCCTGTTTAGCAGGTGCCACTGCCTGAGGAACTGGGAGCTATGGGTTTGGGTGCTGGGGACCAGATATTTCACCAGAGCACTTCAGTAGCAGTGCAGAGGGTGACAAGACTCGGCCCTGCAGAGACTGTGCCTACCTTGGTGGAGCAAGGCAGGTTGCTGTAGGGCTTCCTCTAGGAAGGGAGTGTTTCCTCAAGTCATCAGGGCATTAGCCAGCTGCCAGCAGTCTTCTCCTTACAAAAGGCTGAAAAACAAAACAAAACTGTGGATGATTTTGAAAAAAATAAAAAACTTCATTAAAAAAAAAAGCAGGTAAGAAATTGAACTCCTCTCCTAAATGTCTTTTTACAAGCCTGCCTTACATCCAAAGAGAAGCAGCAGCTAGGAGGGCCGGAGGTGTTAAGCCGTGCACAAGAGACACACAAACTTGAGTCTGGCAGAAAAGTAAAATACTGCAAACCTGCTACACCTACAACAGCTGAGTGATGAAGACCAGACCTACTACAAGGAAAGTCCCCTGCCTTCCCTTCCCCAGTGCAGGTCATGCCATGCAGGTCCCACGTACACCTCTAGGCATTCTCCATGATTTGCACAGGCTCTATTGTCCCAGCAGGTCTGAGATGTATCTTCTCTCACCATGAGAGAACCCAACCTGGTTTTGTGCAAAAAAGATGCTTCAGGTTTTAGTCAGAACAATGGTGGCACCATGGGCTTCTTAACACAGATGTAACATGCAGTAAAACCTGGAATCTTTAATTCATTTCTTGTGGCTTGGAGATGTTTTTCAGGTGGTTGCCTGAACCACTGGTGGTTGTCCAGAAATATTTCAGGAAAACCTCAGTGCTGAGGCTGACACATGGCAATGGCCTTTGGGTGCTAGTCATGAGTGTCATCATGGAAAGATGGACGTGGCACAAGAACTTGTTCTCACCTCAAGCAGTGACTTACCTTTGGTCTTTTACTGCGTGCTCCTCGGTGTATTTCTGCTTGCTCTGAAGAAACCCAAGTTTTGGGGAAAATAGCTGAAAGGAGACACCAAGCGACAGCCACTTCTTTTCTTCCCTGTTCTAGTGCTTGCTTTTTCATGAATACTCACAAGCTTTGGACAAAAGCAAAACCAAATACAGCTGCAAGTTAAATCAGAGCTCCTGTGGCAACCGTGCACAAATTAACACGAACAATTCAGGATATTACTCATGGCTAAAGGCTGGAGCTTTTAGTACTTGTAAGGTTGAAGCTTTTTTGGTTTGTTCTTTTTTTTCCTCCAGAGGTAACATGGTTAGTGCTGTGGGGAGGAGAGAGGAGGAGGATTCCTGCAGCCTCTGCTCACAGACAGCAGAAGCATTGCTGGGCACAGAGCATCCAGCTCAACCGAGCAAAGAGAGAGACTCAAGGGATCAGAGACAGATGAGCTGCCAAAACTCAGAGGACTCTGCCTCCCCAGGAGTAGGGGAAGAGCTCCAGCAGCATTTTGTCATCAATTTGGTTCCTCTTGAATGAAATATGTGAACTGAAAGGCTCCTCTCTCCTTCCCCCAGCCACCAACAGGCAGCATTAAAGAACAGTAGCAGCAGTCATTCTGCACAGAGGGCAAAAGCAAATATCTGCCACAGGACAGTACAATGGGATTATCCTCTGTAATGGTTTGCACCCTGTGAACCTGCAGGGTGTATCTGCCCCTCACGGGGTAGCAGCCTGCCTTGCTGCTACACAAACAACGTGACCCCAACACGGGGTTTTGCTGCTGCTATGCACATGCACTGCTCTGCAGGCTCCAGCTATGACCTGCTGGGTGACAGCAGCAAAACACTGAACAGCATTTCACTGGCAAAAAGCAATGGGCATAAGCTTGCAATTGAGAAGTATCTCTTTTTTTAAATTTCCTTAACAACAACAAAAAAACCCCAAACCAAATCCCTAAAATTAACCTGAGTTCAAACTGCCTTCTGACTGACAACCAAAGCTGTTTATCTCCAGCGTGTCTGTTAGCAAAAAAAATAAAATTTCTCACCCCTCCACCCTCTATCTCGATAACTTTGTTAAGAAAACACCATTCTTTCTTGGTAGAGGTGGGAGGGTGACAGACGGACCGGTACGTTACAGGCTGTTGGCACGCTGCCTGCCTCCTCAATAAATTTCTTATTTTACATTTTCCTAAGAAAACAGGATTGTATGTATGTGCCCGTGTGTGCAGTTCCGTCTCTCACCACCAGTCTTCTCCTGTAAAAAAAGAGGGGCTGGTATTGAAATGGCAGGATGGGCTTGTTCGTTCTGCACCGCTCCAATTCGGTTGAAGACGATGTGACTAAAAGCCACCTCGGTTTCCTGTGTGAAGGGAACCTGACCTGTAGTGCTATTAATCCAAAACTCATCACAAATAAGCAACTGGGAAAAGAGGGGGGAGGGAGGGGCATTCTTTTGTTTGTAAATAAGCTACAGCTTCATGGTCCAAAAAAGCATGTTGTTGCCCTTCCAGCGTTGACGTTCTACCACAGAAAGCAAGGATGAACTCTTATTAAAAATAACACCCTGTACGTTCCCCAGAAGCTAAATGGTGAATATCCCATTACATGGTGCTAAATATCAGTATGAAGGTGGTACAGATTACTTACTTCAGAGAATTAAAACCAAACAAAATATAGGCGTATTTGGGGAATAATTAAAGATGTACCATCCCCCTTTTCCCTATTGCTTAAAAGTCAACTATCAATTCAAGTCGGTTTGTTCAGATTAACAAAGCTGCTTGTAAAAGATTTCATGTTCTTAAATAATCTTGGCAAACCCACAGTTTATAGTAAAATACGTGCTCTCCCACTGTCCAAAATTTGTATGGTTCTATCTGCTGTTTCTATTCTCTTGTTAGCTATGAGACAACTTACTGTTATAAATCTTAATTACAAAGTTTCTAATGTTAAGGTGTAATCTTTTGAGCTCTCAAATCAGATAAAATGGTAAAGTCACAAATTACGAGAACCTCAGCCATAAAATTGTTAATACGATGTTTATGTTATTTTAAACATTTAATAAAACAAAATATTTTAAAACCATGGTTCGCTTTGCATCGGGCTTAAGCTGCTAAAGGAGAGGGGCACCACATCTGCACCACATCTGCACCACAAGGACCTGCTGCACAGCAAGGAGAGGGAAAGTCAAGGAGAAGGGAAAATCCCAGCTTTTTAAAGGTAATGATGGTGAGAGTTTAACTGGAAGGGTCCACCTCTGATAAGTGTCTTCCAGAAGGTGAGAGGGACAGGGCTTCATCGAGGACAAACTGGTAATAACCTGACTAATTACCTGAACAACATACCATTTGCATCTGACAGTAGTCCCCCAAATTCTTTGTTTTTCAAGACAAGGACTTTATTTTGGTTTTACGGGTAGAGCAGTCCTTATGTTTTCATATTCTGGGTAGAAAAATAAAAAAACAAAACACCTTAAGTATCTTTCTTGCTGAAATAAAATCTTCATCATTGGGAACCTCAGTAGTCCAAGATCTCCAGCTGTCGCAGCAAAGACCTTGTCTCAAGGCCTGAGTTCAGGCACTCTGTCAGTGTATTTGTAGATAAAGACAATGCCACATCCCTCAGGGGACTCCACTAACAAAGCTTCAGGGGAAAAAAACCCAAAACCAACAACTCATGTTTATATTTTAACATTAAAGCCTTAGTGCAGTGAGTGGTTCTAGCTATCTGCATTGGAAGAGCCTGAAATCAAAACATTTCTGTTCCCTCGACAGATGCAGCAAGTCTGTTTCCAAAGGCATGTGCACGCAAAACCAACCACCAGACCACTCACCTCCTCGAGCTGGTGTCCTGGAGAGACAGTCTGGAGTCTGGAATCTCCAGACCATGGAGCTTCTTCATCTGAGCTTCTTCCAGCGCTCAGCAGGAGCACAGCAGGAGCAGGCACCCTGAAGGCCAAGCACAAACTCTTAATTGTCCTGTTTTAACGGCAAGTTCCTGGCAATATTCTCATTTTTGGAACCTTTTGAGTCTTATAAATACACACGTGTTATATCTGCCTAGGTGCAAATGTATATAATAATATATCTATTATACTATGCCTCAAGGCAGGACTGGTCAAAATACTTGGCATCTCTATCTCTATGGATGAACATATAAGTGTACAAATTATCACACACACACACAGCATTTAGGAAGGCAGGGGCAGGAGACAGACCTATTCTCCATAGGGTCAAATCCCCATGTAGCTGTAGTTCTGTAAAGGGAGAGGAGGGGATTTTACTGCTGATTGACTGCCATTCCAATTAAGAGTACCAGGAGCACGTGTGCTGTACCCAGGGACGTACTGGATGTAATGGGAAAGTAATTTAACAGCAAAAGTACCCAGAGCTGCCTTAACTTCAGTAGGAAGGTAAGCCATGCTTTACCTAATTTTTAAAAACATTAAAAATATTTTTAAATTTTAAAACTTCTTAAATTTAAAAAAAAACATTAAAAACCATTAAAACCTCAGTGACCAAAACTTTAGGCTCTGGGTTTTTTGGTTGTTTTTTTTTTTTTTTCCAGACATTATTTTGAACACTAGAAGTTAAAATGCCTTTCAAAAATGTCTGTAGTTAAATTCCAAGGGGGCTGTAGGGGACCAACACTTGGAGACTATACGTGTGGATGGATTATTTTTTTTCAGTTTCTGCCCAACACTATTCAAGACAGAAACATTTCATTATCATAAAATTAAAAAAACCCCAAAATCTTACAAATTTGTTAGTTCTCAAAAGAACCATTTATCAAAAAGCAAACCATGAAATACTTTAACCATATATTATTGATAAAAATGCTTTTTATCATAAAAAGTCATAAATCGCTTTAATAATTTCTTTCAAAAAATCATATTTGTTGTATGTATGAAGAAGGTTCTTCATCTTAGTCTCATTTTACCAAACCACAAATACATTTTCCTTTACTTTTCTCCAAAAGGCATTTTTAAAAAGAAAAAAAAAAAATGAAAAACTAAGAATACTCTGATAAAAAGCAAAACAATAAACAACCAGACCAAGTCTGAAAAAAAAGGCCTGAAGACTGAGGTGGTATTTAGAACGTATGACTAATTCTGGACAAAAAGTCTTTCTTCCTACCATACAAACCATCACGCAAGCAGCCTGTGACTCATCATCTGTTGGCCAATTTCCCCTGAACACTGTGGTAGAAGTGGTCTCATGGAGCACACAGGACGCAGAGGCAATGAAGATGGCAACACCTCTTCAGTGGCACAGGCTAAAGAGACATAAAAAGAGTTGTGTCTGTGTGTTGCATAGATGTGTACGTATAGATGTATAAAAAAAAATTAAAAAATACATGGGTCCCACAGATTCTGCAGGTCTCTTCCTGCTGCAGGCAAGAGAACTTAGCTCACAACACCACTAGGGCCAAGACCATACCATTATGTTTCTTGAAGGCATCTCTTTGCCAGTTTGGCAGCCAGTTTGGCACTGGTCCTAACCCAGTAATAGTGCTGCTGCCCCAGCCTCACATTCTTTGCATCCTTCTGGAAGTCATACAGCTCCCAAATTTCCCCTCTCCTCCTAATCTGTTCTTTCTCCCTAACCCACAACACACCTCTTGAAAATATCTTGATTATAAATGTATGATAAGAACAACTTCTGTATCAGAGAAGAGAAAGAAAGAGAGGACGGTCCAGAGGGGCCCTCAGATGTCTGTGGACCAAGATTAGTAGGAAACTGTCACCACAGCTTCACTATGGGAAGAGAAGAAGGGTGAGCTTGACCTTTCTCAGCTCCTACATATCCACTTGGTGGTCCATAGCTCTTTAATGTAAGCTAAAGCAAAAGTAGAGAGGAAGGAGAAAAAAAAAAAGGGGGGGAGCTGCCCCAGTTGGCACTGAAGGACCCCAGATAAAAGGTATGGCTTTGTCTCAACCTTTGCGTAAGCGTCATGCCACTGCTACAGCCACCACAACCTTATTCCAGCCTCACCTGACTTGAAGGTTGGAACTTGAGGTTCAGCATGAGAAACAAAATCTGACCCACTCTGTTCAGATTAGACAGAATTTTTTTCTTTCCATCCTTCTTTTCAAGTTAATGGCACTCTTCGTGGCATTTGGTCTTGCCTTTAGAATGATGCTCTTTCGTCAGAACGGCATTTTGCCAGTCTGGCTCTAGGCTTTGTGAGATTTGTACTACGTGTTCTAGTCCAAAAAGAAAAGAGAAGGATGCTGAGGGGTTTTTTTGTTTGTTGGTTTCTGGGTTCTGTTTGTTTTTAGGGAGTAAATAGCGGATAAGCCTTTCAGCCCTAGTAGTTTTGAAAATTAAGGACAGAGAATGCACCTCATGATGTTGGTCTTCTGTAAAGCAGGAATAGATAATGACTAGTAATCACCTCTCCTTCCAATACAGCAGAGTTTAATGAGAAAAAGAGTCACAGCATTATGATAAGCCTTTCCTTAATGAAAGTAATTTCAAAACCTGAAACCGAGGGCATACATCAAGACATCATTTTCATTTTGTTAGCAAATCTTTTCTTAAAATATCATTTTCCATTTTTATGTAAATGTGATCTTTAGGGAGAAAAAAAATAAAATCTATTTTCCATTAAAATGCATCAGTGAATTAAAGCCATCAGCAAGAAAGTTCAAATTCATTGTAAAGAACAAAGACTTAAAGGTCAACCTGCCGACTTCAATATTTAAAGCTTTTCTTCTGACATTCTGATGACATAGTATTATCAAGCCAAATAATCAATTAAATAAAGTAGGAAAACTGTAGTATTATTAATTTTCTAAGAGAAGCAAATCAGGGAGGAGGAAAATGATGTAATAATGGAGGACAACCAACCCTTGGCTGATCCACCATAGCTTAGATGATAGAAGAAGCACCAGGCCTCAAGGGAAGGGATCTCAGCCAACTGTCCCCATCTCCCTTGACTAAGGACAACCAGAAGTTACTGTTGTTCATTAAGAATAGACCTCACAGGTCTGTAACTGTCTGAAATAGGCTTCCTTCACTCTGAAAAGTGCAATGACACAGGGATAAAATGAATTTCTGGACTCCATCATTCATACCTTACCTACTGAATGGGAAACCAAAGCAAAGGAAGCAATGGCTGCCTGTAGGTCAGTTGAATGTCCCACTCAGAGCCAGGAGAGGGCCACACGCTCATCCATTTCTCTTGCTAGAAGTGACCTGATGATACAAACTCCCTGCACTGCCATCTCAGAGGTGACTTTCTCCTTCCAGGGAAACACCACACACTCCGCTGCTCATCATGTAAGCTTCAGACCCAGATGTAAAAGCCACAGCAAAGAAATGCACCTTCTACAAAAATGACCCAGAACGTGGTTTAGGCAAGAGAGCATCAAGGCAGTAACTCTGAAGCTGCCTTTGAAAAGCCACCTGGTAATGATTCCCTTAGGCCACCAAAACAAAACACAACAGGGAAAAGCACACCAAATCACCTCTAACACCATTATTCTGCATCCCTACCCAGTGGGGGTGTCCCAGTACGTGTTCAGGTACCACTGAGGAAGAGGAGGGAGTGAAAAAAGAACATCCTAGATGAAGGTCTGGTGACAGGGCTTGCTGTGACACAAGGGAGAGCCTACCTGCACACAGCTCGGTCTGCACATAACTCAATTCAAGGCCAGGGAGGAAAGTAACTTTTAAAACCACTCTGCCCTTTTCCTATTTTCCCTTTGCAGAGGACTCTCGACAGAAACCCCCACCTCAGCTTCTGTGGTTTTGATTCATTTCTCAGCACAAGCTGCTCCTCTCCAGAAACGAGCCGCTGGGCTCCTGAGAGAATAACCCCTTGGGAACCATCAGCTTAGGAAGGTACTTGGGGAAATCTGCTGCCAAAGTGCAACATAATTAATTGGACCAAATTGTGTATAAACTGGTTAGAGAAATCAAGGGCTGGAGGAAATGCCAGCAAAAAGAGCAAAAAAGTTTGTAGGAAGAGGTTCTGCCCGCATTTAGATGAGTAAATGTAGTCAGAGAACAGGCAAGATTTGAGGCACACAGAGCAAATGTTTTGCTTTGCCAGTGTCATTTGTCACGTTTCTGACACTCCCTGCTGCCCAAGACACTGAAAAGCCCCCAAAATGATGGATCAGGACCCCAGCGACTCTGCCAGTTACACCTAGACAAGGAAGTCCCAGTGAGATATAGTACGGCAGAGGAAGGAAGGTGGATTTAAATGTATCTTCTTCTTTCTCATTGCCTCAGGCCTTCAAAAATTAAGACATTTTGTAACCTGGGGAACTACAGAAAATATTACAACTAGAGACAGTAAAGACTAGAGTTTGCAATTGTAGAGTTACAAATAAAAGTTTGGCTACTTGGGAGCGTGAATGGCACTAATTTATTCAACAATTACTATGTTTATGCAACACTGAGTTCAAGGGGAAATTTTTCCTTAAGTCTTTTCTTCACAAGCCATGATTCTCCATCATCTTAGCACATTTTGTTTCTCCCCTCTCAGCAGAGGTTGATGTCACAATTGGTCTGGGAAAAGAGACCAGTCCAGAGCCTGTGGAAGTCTCTGGAAAGTTTGCTACCACTTAACACCTCCAGGGAAACTTCATTGATAAATTAAGGGCTGCCACATAGGACAGGTCAAAAAAAAATTCTACGAAAGATTAAGTCAACAAGGACAAAGTCAGCAGTGAACAGACTAATCAGGTAACCCAGCTTGAAACGGTTCAACAAGAGCAAATGTAGGGTCCTGCACCTGGGGAGGAAGAACCCCAGGCACCAATAGAGGTTAGGGGTGGATCTTCTGGGAAGTACTACCCCAGGAGAAGGGTCCTGGGGGATGGCAGGCTCTCCATGAGCCAGCAATGCGCCCTTGTGGCCAAGAGGGCCAATGGGATCCTGGGCTGCGTAAGGAAGATTGTGGCCAGTAGGTTGAGGGAGGTCATTCTCCCCCTCTGCTCTGCACTGGTGAAGCCACAACTGAAATACTGCATCCAGTTCTGGGCTCCCCAGGTCAAGAGAGACAGGGATCTACTGGAGAGAGTCCAGTGAAGGGCAACCAAGATGATGGAGGGATTGGAGCATCTCCCTGATGAGGAAAGGCTGAGAGAGCTGGGGCTCTTTAGTCTGGAGAA
>BJBW01006742.1:0-67064 GCA_004320125.1 Scolopax mira
TTCTGCCAGGCAGCTCTCCAGCCATTCTTCCCCAAGCCTGTAGCGCTGCCTGGGGTTGTTGTGACCCAAGTGCAGGACACGGCACTTGGCCTTATTGAACCTCATCTTGTTGGTCTCAGCCCATCCATCCAGCCTGCCCAGATCCATCTGCAAAGCCTTTCTACCCTTCAGCAGATCCTCTACTGCTCTGTACAGCTCAGTAAACATCAGTTCTCCTCCATAGACTGCCCAGACGTATAAAGCAGTCTTCATAAGCCCTTGCCGGCTTTAGATATACATTCACTGCTAGGCATTCTTTCCTCTTTAAAATTCAAAACAGTAAGTTGGGATGTCTTTCGACTACATTATTTTTAACCAGCCAGTACTCCATTCTGACATGCTATCTCTCTCCCCTTTTTCCCCATGAAAACTGAGGCAAGTGTGGTTTTCTTATCAGTTCTTAGCATAGCTGTTCCTGTATGGTAAATTTCTAATGATTCATTTTGTCTTTTTTCTGTGACCTTAAAGAGTTAAATGTAGACTTTTCACATTTCATCATTTTAACACCTATTGGTCTCTAAAAGATTTAGTTTGTATATGATGAACTACATGTGTATTTAACAAAAGTATAATCCAAAAGGGTAGAAGAGTAGAGGCCAAAAAAGAAAGTTTTAGGCACAGAGCAGTAACAGTAACAGAAGAGGATGAGGGAAATGCAGAATCAGGTATCAGATTAATTGGGGATCAGGCTGGTTGCCAGATACTGCATTAGTGAGTATTGCTCAGAGATTTCCCTTTCACTCTTTTCTTGGGTGATTGAAGTGGTCATCCATCAGGTACCTGAATCCAACTCATGGTATCAAAGCAGCTTGTATTCCTGCTGTTCTTTAGGGGGAAAAAAAGTGCCTGTGGCTCTCTCATGTCCATGAAACAACATTGCCTTCTTGCAGCAGCCAAACTTTGGTGGGCCAGTGGGCAGTTTCATCAGATGATGTGGAAATAAATTAAGCACTGAAAGTAAAAATATTTTTTTTTCATTCTGCCTGATAATTAAAATCAGAATACTTAGGTATTGTTCTCAGGGGCAGTCTGGCCTGCCATTAAATAGTCTCCATTTAATGCTTTCAAAAAGAATATTTTGTTCAAAAAATTTTGATTAGTACATTTTAATTAGATAATTAGTATGCCACTCAGTGACATTTTTGGATACTTAGAATAGGAGAATTTCAAAGAAAGATGAGCAGTTATATAAAATATGAAAGAACCTAGATTCATTGAACAGCTATGTATGTACACATACATGTATGTGGACACAAGTCATATTACTAAGTGTGTTAAGTGAGAATTGAAACTTTCTCTGAAATTCTCCACACTAAATTCTGGAGCTTCAAGCTACTTTAGCAGCATGACAAACTAAAATTTCTCAGACAGAGAGTGAAGCTGAGTAAAAAACCATCGGTAGTGGGACATAAGAAAAAAGGAGAAATTCAGCAGCAAATTTCCCATGCCTCCCAGTCTTGCATGAGAGATATTGCTAGTGGTGTTGTGCAAGTCAATGTTTGTTGGAAGTGCAAATAGCAGAAAGTTTCTTGTTACCAGCTGGACTAACAAAGTGACTTGAAGTAAACTCAGAAAGCATAGAGGAACCAGAATATTCAAGTAGCAGGTGGAGATCCAGTCTTTTTCACAACCCATTTCAAGCTGTTCCAGCCCACTTCCCTTCCTTCTGGAAACCCTATCAGTTCTTCACTGTTTTTCAGAACGTTAGGTGTTCGTGCTGAGCCCTTCTTATGTAAACAAACATTTTCTTTTGGTGAAGATACAGTAGCACATGGCTTTAGAGCTGCAGTTATAACGAGTTACAGAGCCTCCCTTGCTGTGATTTTGAAATTGCTTCTCTGGTGTTTCCCAACAGGAATACTGTGTCAGATGTCAGAATTTGTCATAGTGTTGATGGCTTTTTGATTTGGAAGGTGGGAAAACAGCCTGACAGTTTTGTTTTCTGGGGGATTTTTGGTGTTTTTTTCAGAATTATTTTTTATATCCTATTACTTTGCAGCAAATCCCCAGAGTTTTCTTCTTCTGCAGTTTTCCTTCCTGTAGAATGTATTTTGGAATAGATAATAATTTTTTGGTTTGGTATCAGGAGAATAACGACATGCTGGCTTCTTTGAGGTAGGTAGAAAATAGGCAGAAGAATTTGCATTGCCCCTTCTGAATGCAAAGAAACTTATTCCCTGAATAAAAGAAGGTACAAGCTTAATTTGGACTAGAAAATTGGAAATATATTAGCTATAAATCAAATTAACCTTGGCTGGTTTTATTCTCTCCCTGTTTGTTCTTTAGGTATGAACAACCTAAGTGTGATAATGGTGCCAGAGCTCACCCAACTAAAACAAAGGATTTGTACAAAGGACGCCAGCTTCAAGGTCAGTGAAACAGATAAATTTGGTTTCATGCATTTCAATGTTTTGTTTATTTACTGCAATACATTAGAAAGCAATTTCTTAGCTTATATCAAAACAGTATATCTTTTAGATATTGCTATATTGATTTGACTGAAATCTTTGACTTTGGAACAGTTTATGTAAATTTGGGTCTTGGGATGTTGACAGAGAAAGTAAGGCTCATTTTTCTCAGTAGCGTAAAGGCAGTCACATTCACTTACTGAAATTATTCCTTGCTGTTGTTGTTACGGAGAAGTCAGAATAACTTGGCCTGTACTTCATAATCATTGTTCTAGCAAAACTCATGGATCATTGGACTCTGTCTTTAAATCAATTTAAAAACTTTATCATCTATTTACTTTTTTCCGAGAATACCCTTGTCAGTTTACCTCAGAATTATGTTATTTTATTTTTTGCTGTTGTAGAACCAAACCTTGGTGTTTATTATATTTTTTTCATTTTTTCACACTTTTTATAAGTGTGTGAGAGATCTTTCCTCTGGATAATTGAGCCACACAGAAGTCAGAAGACTTGCTTCTTCTTGGAAATTGCCTTTCAATATGTTTGAATAACTTGAGGTGCAGCAGGTTGAGTGGTATTGCATATTACAAGAGAATTATGAGTCTCTGTGAGCTCTTGTGAAAAAACAGAAACAAGCAAATAATGTGAGCAGATTTTTTGTGTCATGAAAAATATTTGAGTTCAGCCACCCAGAGAAACATCTATACAATAATTCTGAGCTAAACATGCCCAGCAGTGTTGATATGCTTATGAGTCAGACAGTAATGCTTTTTTGTCATGAAACAAATTGAATTACAAGCTGTAATAAAAAAAAAAGAATATGAATGATATGCTATTCTAGCATATATATGTTGTCTTCTACATAGAAAGAAGTCAATCATAGGATTAATTGTAAGCTGTCCAATTACTGTGGCTGTAAAAATGGCAAGTGTGACCTAAAACGATATCTAGCTAGGTATGATGGGACAGAAAAACAAGAATAAGACAGACAAAGCAGACAAGGAAACATTCATGCCATTTTAGATAGCACTATTATTTTTTCTGGATTTTATCTAGTACCTTGGGTTCAATTCTTGTCATCAGTGTCCAGGAAAATGGGTATAAGAAGGTAGCTATCACTAATGTATCAGGGAAAGCAACCACTTTCCAAGAGAAGGAAACTAGCCGTTGCTTCATTTAGACAATCAAGACAAGGTGAGGAGGTGATATGGTTCCTCTGAGACCATGATGAAGCAAAACTATTTTCCTCTGTGACAGTTCTGACACAAGAAAAATAGGTATGAACTACCCTGAATGAATTTCATGTGGGAGCTGAAAAATGATATCCAACTATTAAAGCAGTGAGGCAACAACCTCCTAGAGGACTAACAGTGGGGCAGAAAATCTAGTTAGTTTTTTTAGGTAGATTTTAATTACTTTGTGAAAAAGATAGTGGGAGACAGGGTCAAATGAGTGAAGTACTCACTCTACATTATAGTTTATCACTTAAGACACTGAACATATATATATGCACTAAAAGACGAACACTGATTAACACTAACGATTCTCCTCGGAGCATGAATTTTACAGCTGTTACCAAATTGTCTCCATTTCTCTTCCTTCACAAAAAGCAAAAAGGATGGAGTGTGTGTGACTTGCAGTTTTCTGTTTAGTGGCTCACAGAGTTCAGCAAGAACCATGTGTATCATATAAATCCTCAGATATGTGAAACTTAGTGGTAAATACACCTCTGTTGACAGATTGTTGATGTTTGTCCATCACTTCGTCAGTCAGTACTTGCTTACTGGAGTGAGTTACTGCTGTTGTAACTTCAGGGAAGTTAACAGGTATTTCAGAGATAATTTGGCAAATATTTCAGACCTTCTTGTGGCCTTTCAATACTTAGATGGGGTTTATTAGAAGGTCAGAGGCAGGCTGTCTAGTAGGGCCTGTAGAAATAGGGCAAGGGGTAATGGTTTTAAATTGCAAGAAGGTAGATTCAGACTAGATATAAGGAAGCAATTTTTTACAGTGAGGGTGGTGAAACACTGGAACAGGTTGCCAGAGAGGTGGTAGATGCCCCAAGCCTGCAAACATTCAAGGTCAGGTTGGACGGGACTCTGATCAATCCAATCTAGTTGAAGATATCCCTGCTTATTGCGGGGAAGTTGGATGAGCTGACCTTTAAAGGTCCCTTCCAACCCAAACTAATCAATGATAGTTTACAGTCCTTAATCCCCAGAAACCAAAAGTTGTCCATCTTCAACGGTTTATGTCAAACAGCACTGGCATGGCTACAGACTTGGAAATTTTTGATTTTGTGATTTTTTTCTGTGTGAAAAGTACTTGCACTTAGAAGAGAGTATAGCAGAGCTGAAGAAACAAGTTTTGCACAAAAAGTTACCACTTGCTGGTCACTCTTACCTTTAGCACTTGCTAAAAATTTTTAAGAAGCTTAGCTGGAGTCTTGGAGGGAGGATGGGCAGGCAAAGAGTTTTAGGCTTTCACACATCTGTTTCTTATCCAAATTGGTAGTGCTTTTATACAGTACAGTAATAAAGGTTTATCCAAAGTCAAGACACTTTATCAATGAAACAATTAACTGAAACTTTCCATGCTGTAAATTCCTACTTGATAAATTAATTTTCTTTAAGTTAGGCAATGGTCTGTTGCCTTTATTTTTCTTTTTCTACTGGATGGTATGTTGCATTATGTGAGCTTCAGTCCAGCAAATCACTGAAGCAATGTGAGCTCATAATTATCATAAATTTTTATTTATGAAGGTCTTATGTTGCTTAATCTTTGACTTCCAAATGCTTTATATTATTTTAAAATAAGACAAAAATATTATTATATTATTTTATATTATTTTAAAATGAGACAAATACCAAAATAATACCATCATTTCATAAATACTTATGGGTCAACTAGAAAAACCTCGCTCTTCTATTCTGCATGCCTATAGAAGTAACAGGGAGGAGAGATTTATTTCACAGTTGCAGTTGTGTTGAGATGTTTTATTTTTCTTTCTCTCTCTTAAGGCTTTCTCTCTCTCTTTTTTTAACTGGTCTATTAAATGCCCAAGTCCTCAGCTAACAAATTTCTCTCTTATGCTACAAATACTACCACAAGTAAAAATTAATTTACATAGTTTATTGAAAAAAGGAGGTTGAAAGAGGATCTTGCACAGGTGTGACTAGTTGTTAGCAAGTAACACGTAAAATTGCACAAATGGCTAATATGAATCAATGGTTTAGTAGAAATGAACCACTGTTGCTCAAAGTTTCTCTATTGTAAAGCATCGTTACAAAGGCATGTTTGCATTTGTGTTGTCTAAATTTAATACAGCATCTGATTGCTGAGTCGTGCCAGGACTGAATAAAAAAATGTAGGTTATGTGTGTACTTACTTTCAAGGAATAATACATTTTTGAAAGGATGGGTTTGCATGATTTGCAGCTTATACCCACAAAAAAGCAGTAGCCCTGGGTGAAACCACTGTGACCACCTACTGTGTAAAACCAGGAAGATTTTAAAACAATTACTTTACTACTGTGAATGATCTTAAATAGGATAAAACCCACTGGTACATCCTCAGGTGGCTTAAATTGGCATAGTTCTGCAGCTATGCTGATTTATTCCACCTGAAAATTTGAACCCATTACATGTACAGCCAAATATTTTTAGCAATAATTTGAAAATAAATCAAGATGCAGTTTTTGGCAAACACTGATATCTTGTTAAGGCAAAATTGTAGAAAGTGAGGGCCCCTTGGAGTCTATGGCAAAATTCCCACTGATTTAAAGTGAGCTAAGAATGTATCCTCACATCCTAAGGGTAACTTAATATAAAGCATCTGAAATTGAAGGCTAATCTAATGTTTGTAAGAATGATCCAAGCCACCTGTATCTGTTAGATTGGGCTGGAAGTTATATAATAATAATTCTTCCTATTAAATTTCTAGTCCTTTCTTTTAAGCCAAAGCATTTTTCTGAGGTTACTTGTGGTTTTGATCCTTCTCAGAATCTAGTTATTCCAAGATAATGAAATGGAACCCAAAAAGGAGTTTAGAGAATGTCACATGTTGGCAAAACAGAATGGGTTTTATTTTTCTCACAGTCAAAGTTTTCAGATGTTTATATTTTGACCTTTTATTCTCCTCTGTGTTACACAGTAAAACGTATGATGAACCAGCACATTCTGTAAAGAGTCTTGAGTAGTTTATTTCAGACTTTTGGATAACTGGTGTGTTAAACAGAAAATCAGTTTTCTGCAGAAGCTGGTCAAGAGCATTTGAAAGGCCATAACATGAAGGCTAGTTAAACTAAAACTATGGAATGAGGTGTAGATGCCTCTGCATTTTCCTAAAATCATGAGTAATGATTTTTGGTCAAATTCAGCCAAACTGAAGAAATATCAGTTCCTGGAACAGTATTTTTTCAGGCTGGGTCTACTGGTGAAGGCATTTTCAAGCATGTTATGTATTCACTGGTTTTTAATAATTGGTAAAATATTTTTCAGCATGCACCTGTAATATAACTTTCATTATCGAGATCTGAAATTTGTAAAGTAAGTGGAAAAATTTGAAAAGTATTATGGTAAATGTGATTTTGCTCACACAACTTTCTTTAATTAGAAGTACCCTTATCTTTTGTGAAGAAAAAAATAACCAAATGAGTAAAAGGCAGACAAGCTTGAGAGAGAGACACAGTGCCAAGCTGGATTTTCAGACTTTACTGTTTCTATGGTTTTGAGTCAGACCATTGATTTTATTTACATTTCATTTTGTTTTATATGTTTCTTTAGCACAGTGTGTTTTTTGAGATTCCTGTAGTTGTGTGACTTGCTTTAGAAAAATATAATCTGGGAGGGGAAATTGTAGTTTAGAAATGAGAATGCCTTATAAACTGCAAAAGTAGTACAATCTACTGATGGGTGAATGTGCAGATTCAGTAGGTCCATCTACTAAAAGCCCTGAAAGTCTCTCTTTTCTGTTTTCTCAAAATACTATAGCTCTTCACTGCTGACTGTTTCATTTTCCTGAGATGCTGATCTCAATTAACCCAGATGGAATTCAGTAGAATACATCAATTGCATTGAAGCTACTGCAGATTTCTATTGGTGAAATAAGATCAACATTTCACTCTTATTTTTGTCCTTCCCGGAAATCCTGCAGTTTTCTGAAAAGCCACACTTCAGATGCTTCTCATTACAGTTTTGATCCTAGAATATTTCTCCAAAGAGAGGAGTATTTTGTGTTTTTGATAGCACTGTTAATAACCATCTGAAAGATTTCAATTTTTAACCCCTTTCTGGGGTTTATTCAGTGACACAAAAAGGATTAAAGTTAGAAAAATTGACATCTTTGTTCAGCCTCTGTGGGACATAGTTCGAATTCTCAGTTTGGAGAAGAGTATAGACCACTTCCCTCTCCTCATACAACCCCAAACCAAAACCCACTGCTTTCCATCTAGGGCCTAAACTCTGTTGTTCACTCTGTTGGTACTGTGATAGTCTACAGTTTACATCAAGCTAAGAATGTTAAAATATTGCTAAATTAAAATGTGTTGATGTGTGTCCCTTGTATGTCAATCAACTTATTTAATAACAAAAAGATTTCCTTAAAAACTTCTACAAAACTCCTCCTTGTTAGTGTGTTGAACTACCAATCGTTTCCTGATTTGACAGCTTACTAATGACTCTGTTCTCAGCTATTGTTTTGTCCTCTAGATCTTTGTAAGTTTAGTTTAACCCTGCCATTAAGCAATTAATATTTCCTCCTTGAAGTCATGCATGAGAGCTGCTTAACTTATTTGTTTATTTCACATTGATGCTACTTAATTGTAACAAAAGTATTCTAACTGCCCAATTTTCTTCCTATTTTGTACAAATACAACCATTTGTATTTTGTGGAGCAAAACTCATGATTTAAGTTATGGGTGAATTATGTGTGGATAAGCACAGTTTGCTTTTGGTTGTTGGCAGTTCATCTTCTTTTTTCCAAAGTTAAAGAGAAATAATCAGAAACGCTCAAACCACAATGCAAGACCCACAACCAACCAACCAACATGTAAAATGTCTTACTTCAAAGGCATCTTAAAAAAAAAAAAAAAGAAAAAAAAAGAGGCTTAATTGTTTTTCCTTTTGAGGTATGATTCATTATAATTTCTCATCAGATTTCATAAGGTGCCAGACTATTTCCTAGCTAAAATGCTGAGATACCACCACTGGTCTACCTAACCTTTCTTACTGCAGTTTCACCAAGTTTTTGCTTCCTCTGCAGAGCTCAGTACTGGCACTGAGTAGAAAATAGTCTTACCCTACTACATGTTCTTAAATGTTCAAATGACTAAAAGTTGGCTTGTTTTTAAAAGTATCAATTAAGTAATTATTTCTGATCATAATACAGATTACATACATATGCCTGCCTTCCCATGAGCTTAAAATTGTTAGGTCAATTGGCATGTAACTTTCTCCACTGAGCTGTGATTTAAAAGGAGTATATTTTAATGATGTAACCAGCTTTTTGGCTGGATGAGCTAATATTTAAAATATCTTTACTGTTGAATCTTAAAGCTTTGAGTTGCCAAACAACCATTTGAAGGTGCTGGCTTTTTTTGTTTTGAGTGAGCCTCTAACTACTTTCCTGAGCCCTATACTGCTTTATTTACCGAGAGTTACTTCACAAAAAGGCTCTGTATGGAGCAGACCAGCGTAGTTAAGTGTTTGAACTATGACCAGGAAATGTCAGTGCAAGGCTGGTGTGGACCTTCATGGCAGCAATGGCAGAAGTGAATAGCTGCGTGCCAAGGATGAAGGATGGGGATTGCTAGGAGAATGGGAGAGGTGAGGCTTCAGCATCTCAGATGAGAGATACTGAAAGGTGCTGGAGGGCCAGACTTGCTCCTCCTCAGCCCTCTAGAGCTGGGGGAGGCAGAGGAATGGCTACTTCCCCTTTCAAAGCAATAGCTATATTCTCTAATGTACAGGGCTGCAGGGGGAAGCCTGACTTTCCAGCCCTCTGCTAGCCTGAGCAACTGGATGCCTTTGCAATACTGAAGGCTTCATACAGGTTAGTGACAACTTGGTGAATGCCTCTTTTCACGTTTCATTTCTGCTGCAATTACCCTGTGCTGGTAGCCTTATGTGAAGTAGAGTCATCATGGCCCGGGGAGGATATTGGGCTAAGGCAGTACTTCTCATGACCACACAGGTCTTCTGGTGAAACCTCCATATAGCGAGGGAGGTCTGCAGCAGAAAATCCTAAAGATGGTACCATGGCTTCAGAGCAGGCCAGCCTCCAAAGAGGACTCTGTCTCTTTAACCTACAACCATTTACTTGGGCTTTTAGATTGAGTAGCCTCAATATTACTATCCTAATATATTATATAATATATATATATAAGTAACCTATTATATTATATATCTGGTGATGTGATTATATTGCAGTCTTCTAGTGAGCAGTTTTGAGGAGGAAGAGGAAAGAAGGCCTGTAAGTTAGTTTTCAAGGCTCTGCAGATGACATTGATTTCCTGCACACCCTCTTCTATCTATTTACCCATCCTGCCTTTAACCACTAATGGTGTGGCCACAGTTCTTTGTATTGCTTTATTTTTACCTCAATTTGTAGTAGTTTCTTAACAAAACAATATCTTCCCCCAACCTAAAGCAGAAATATTAATATATGAAACAAACAAAAAAATAATATGCGCAAGTACATCACTTACGAGGTACTGTAACTTAAAAAAGTTACCATGAAAACATTTAAGCTACTAGTAAAGCACCAGTGAAAGACACAGCTGTGTCACAGCTAGCAAAAAGAGAAAAGCTGGCTAACTTAAGGTGATGCTACTGGCTCAGCAATAGCATTTCATTCATTGCACTATTTAATATTAACCTATAATTTTATGTTTGTTTTAAAGGGCTATATTAGGAGTAATAAACACTGACTTCATTTGCTTCTCAGCAATAAAAAAAAATACTGGCTATGCCAAAGAATATAAATTTTATTTCTCACCTCACTTGTTGCTGTCGTCCTTTTCCAGCCAAATCCCTCGTTAAGTATAGCAGCCCTGCCTGCTGTGCTGCTCTGTGCCATTGGGTCCTGTTCTCAGTGGGAGATGAGAAAGTCCCTGCAGTGGAATACCTCCAAGGGACATGTGCCCAAAAAGGGAGAAGCTTCTCCTGGTCCTAGTTGGCTTTCCAGAAGGTTGTCACCCAGCAGCTGTGCCATCACTGTCTCTGCACCAGCACTCTCCAAATGAGTTTCTGGTTGTGTTTCTGTGTCTTCTCAGCCAAAAAACTGAGAGAATGCTTTCTCCCAGAAATGTCTATTCTAAGTCCAAATGGACATCAGAAAAATTCCACTGTCCCTCATGAAGCTGTGTTGGTTTACACTCAATGAGGATGTAAATATGAAGACAAATGCTGGTCCCCTGAACTTGATAATTTTGCTATTGATTCTGATAAAGATGGACCCTTTTCTTCCATTATTTACCAGGGAAATTATTATTTTGGAGTAAATCCATATACATATATGTATATTTTTACACTAAATATATGTATATATATATGCATTTAAAATATTTGTTTTCACCTCAGTGAGAAATAAGAAATTGTGAAGCCTCTTCTGCCATAAAACTTTTAAAGCTGGAAAATAAATTTCTGAAAGATATTTTTATTCCTTCCTTCAATTTATTTATATATTTTAATCCATACACTGTTTAACACATACAGTGTTCTAAATCCAGCAATGAAAAGACTTTGGATAAACACTTTTTTTTTTATCTTAAAAAAACACCACAGAACAGCATTATGGATAACAATCTCATTATCATGAGTATTATCACATAGAGCTAATTTAGAGAGGGTTAATTTTTTGGGTGTCTTTTACTGAAAGGTTTCTAACTGCACTATAAATCTGTGCTTGTATTTATCAGTTCTCTTCCTCTACATGGTGTAATTTTCCTTGGATATCTCTGAACTGCTTATATGAAGGAACCCACCCATTAACAATCATCAGGCCAACAAATTTGCTACCTAAAAGTAAATGCTGTTGTGCAAGACAGTGAAAGTTTGGACAGATTTTGAAATGCAGTGGCAGATTAGCCTGTAACAAGAAGATTTAGTACACAGCCCGCCTGGATGATACTCCAAGTGCATTTAGTCCAACCGTGCTTGGCAGAGTATGAAAATCTGTCTTATGCTTGAAGTCATCACACCAAAGAGGGGGGCAAAAATCCACAAAGCATTCATTCTTATCCATTCAAGGAAATTGGTTAGTTTTGTAATATCTAAAAGTAAAATAGAGATTTTCATATGTAAATATTTAATGAATTCAGATCCTTATGCTAGAATTCTGTCTCTGTTTCCCACTCGCATCTGGTTTATGTTGAATCTTTTTCTGAAAGTGTCTGTCTCCATTCACTGTAGAGGGAACAAGTATGAATAACATCAGTAGTTGCATATATTTTGATAGCTCAGGTTAAATGATTTGATTCCCACCTTACCTGAACAGATAATGAAAATGAAAAGCTTTAAGATACAGCCTGGCTCTGTGTCTGCTGTGGTTGATGGTACTCACAGATTGGATCATGCAGCAACAGTTTTTCTTGCTCTGTGTGCTTTTAGCAGGGAAATGAGTCTGTCAATACAAATAGGGTATGAGAGCATCTATTTTAAAAATGGCACTTTTTCAGATACTCCCTTATCTCAATTAAGGCAAGTATTTGGAATATTACCTACACTGTGGATATTTGGATATTGGGTCAGTGGGAGGGATAGAGGAATGACTAATGGCTCCCTGAAACCAATTTACTCTAATGAAATCTCAAATTTCATTCTCCTTAAACCTGCACTTCATGTAGACTGCTCAATCTTGCTTATTGATGACAAGCCCCGAGCCTCCGTTCGTGGACTAATACTCTGTACTTCAAGAGATTTCTGTTGGTTGGTATTCAGCTGCTCAAAAGCACATAGCATTTAGCTCTTCCAGGGGATAAGCAGAGATGTTTTAGAAATGAGACCTGAGAGCTCTTCCTTTCAGAGCTTAATGTAACCAAGAAATCCAAAAGAAAGTGCAAAATGGTGCATGTTAAACAACTTTGGGGTATTTTAGCAAGGGCTCTGTGGAAAATATTTGTGAGTATTGTTTATTTATATGTGCCCAGTATAAAATCCTAGCATACACAGAGTGAAACCTAAAAGGGATTAAAATATTTCCCCTCACTGAAGAAAATTTCATCTTGTATTCATAAAGCTACTAAATATCAATAATTGCATTTAAAAAATCTTTAAATAATTTCTGGTACAATTAAGACATGGGAGAGGTACCTCATAATAACTTCAGGCAAGGGGGTTGCAGTTCTTGGGTAAGGAACAGAAAAAAACAACCCAGGAAGAGGGGAAGGTTGGTGTAGAATAAACTCAGTGTTTTCTGCCAGAATGCCTGCAATCATTACCATCTTGCAATCTGAAAGACGGCAGGAAAAACTCCTAAGACTGAAAGGAAAAGGCAAAAACTTTTAGTCTACCAGGGCTGTAATCATAATGAAAAATGACACCTCAACCTTATCATGACAGTACGTGGGAGTTGCATAATAAGACACTATTTCCTCTAAAACACATGGTATGGGGCTTCTCCTTTTTCATCTGATAGAGTATAAACGGAGTAAAAACATGTCATTGATTTGTAAGGCTGTTATCTGCAAAACTGGTATCTTGCTTTATTGTGTTTTCATACTGGGATACAAGTTCTCTTTTATTATCTAGCAGAAACAGCTCTCATGTTTGATCTGTGGACAGAAAAAAAGAAATATTTTCATTTCTGAATTAATATATATCTGCAGATATATTTTTCAAGAGGGAACAACACTGGTTAGGCATTTATTCTTTGCATTTAGTCACTTGGAAAAGTGTTCCAGTTTTCAAATAAAACGAGCACTTGGATCCCAGTGAATTCAGTGGGATTTTCAGTTCCCAGCAACTTTGAAAATACTGTACTGATAATGAACCACTCAGTAATTTTTGTTTTGTATCAAATGGTGACTGTTTGAAATTCAGACAGAGTTATGAGGTGAGGGCTTGTGAAAAATTAAGTCAGTGCAAGACTTCCCATTTCCTAATATTTTAAGTAAGTTAATGTATAATACAGAAATAACATCAGTTTTGCTGCTGGGTAATGGCTATTTCAGCAATGATTCAAGCAATGAGTTTAGCTCACTTGTCAAGGAAAATTGAGAAGATAAAGTGAAAACTGCTGATACTCTGATCTCACATCAGTAGGTATAGTTTCCTGAAGAAGTATTTAGATTTTAACCTGCTGCATTAATGTTTCTGTTCATTTACTTTTGAGAAGGCGGATGTCTGACAAGCAGTGAGTATATTTGATGCTCATGTTTTCTAGATACTAGCAAGGCTTACACGGGAAGACCAGTGGAATTGGCCACCAGTGTAACAGACAAAATCAGTGTTGCATGCTCTTGCTGAAGTTGTTTGTATTTTAGAAAGTAAAGTATCGTTATAAAGCAGAGTTTCCATCTGAGGTTTGAAGGTAGTGCCAGGCCATGTGCTCTTTAGTCTTGTGGGATCAAAGACATGTTTGACCATAGTTGCTATGCCTTGATAAGGAAGTGCTGCAACGTTGGTGCAGCTGCAGATATAGGATGGCATACCTGTTACCGTTAATGTGGAGAACCTGGGACCAGAGGTGAGCTTGGGAAGTCTCTGTGCTTAGTATAGTTAATTGTTCGTATCTCAATAGCTTATAGTTGTGTAGTTTTGTATGCCAGTGTTCTGGGCACAGTGCAAACAAAGAATAACAAGATGATGCCTGGAAAATTTACAGTCTAGCTGATTGCAAAGCCACTTGGACAATGGGTGGACAGATGCCATCAACTGAAGAGGCAGTGAAAGTTCCTGCCAATTCCTCAAAGTGCCTTAGCCTGCCAACATGTGTCACCTCCTTTTCACACTGGCTGTGTGTGAAAGCCAGCTGGCTTTCCTCCAGGTCTCTTTTTGCATCAGGTATTTAGACAGCAGAGAATGCCTTTCCCCGAGCTCAGTGAAGAGATGTAGAACAAATATTGTTGTTCACAAAGATGACAGAGTGTACAAGACTATCTCAATGGTTTTCAAATACATGATGTTATTTCTCACATTCAATACAACTTGTAGGTCTCCACAACTGAAAACCTGCAAGGAGGAAAAGAAATTACTCCATACAAACATCTGGGAGTTCTTTCAAAGGATTCAGAATATTTCACAAGATTCAGAAATTTGCTTCTCTTAAGCTCAGCAGGAATGCTACTGTTCATAGGTTCCTGATGCTAGTATATGGTAAAAATACATGAAGAATTTTGGAAAATAAATTATTCAAAAATGTTGCCGTTCATGCTTGTGAAGTTCTTGAATTTGTTTGCTATCTACAAAAGTCTTCTGATAAAGCCTATTGCTCTGGAAGTCATCCACAATCAATTCATTGTAAATGTTCCTAAAATACAATTCGTGACCTGCTGAACCGCGATCCTGCAAACGCTTACCCTCATTCTTCCTGTGATTAGTCCCATTAAAATGAAAGAACCTTTACATGTGATTGTAAAGTTAAGCCCAGGGATAAGTGTTTGCAGCATGAAGGTTTAAGTTGGTTCCATAACCCTTGATATTCTACATGCTATATAGTCTCTGTTTGCTAAATGAGATGCAGGTACCCAGAACCTCTTGAAAGTCAGGGGTTTCAGTCCCAGGATACTATTCTTATTCCCCAGCTGGAGAGTTACAGAATCCATCCTTATGAATCTGAATTTCGGGTTCTTTGAGTACGTAATGCAGATTTCCTGGTAGTGATCCAAGTTGAAATTAGCTTTGGAAAACAGTTGAACACAAAGCAAAGGTTTTTGAATTGAATTCATATAAGAATGAGAGTGAATATTCATCAGCTTTTTTATGACTTACTTAACACTACAGATCCTTCTGTGCTGTGAACTTATGGGATAAGTGCTGATAAGCAAGGAGTTCCTAGGTTTTGTAGCTGTCCACAGTTATAATAGAAAATGTTTACTAGAGCTGGGCAGTAAAGTTTGCAGTTTGAAAAACTTAGCTCTCTGAAGACAAAAACAAAATCTAGGCATAGCTATTGACTGGCATACTCAACTATGTAGTTAGCTGTGTCATATATACTATATATATCTGGTGGTGAAGAGAATATACTGCATTTTGGATTTAACACATAAATTGCATTTGGCATTCAGTTCTACAATCTCACTTCCTATGTGTCTCTCATTTTCAACATTAGAGGATAAACACAACATAAAAAGCTCCATTATTTGTGTATGTTTGTGTATATGTGTCAAAATAGTCACTAGTGAATAAAAATAATTACTCCTTTATGTATGCTAGAGATTTCCATCCCCTTAGTTTCAAGTCGGAGAAGTAATATTAAAATGAACATGAAACAAGATCTCTGAATCACATTGGTTTTCCATGATGATATGTGGCATATATTTCCAGCCTGGGAAATTTTTAAATATATCTAGACTTTGATAAGGCTTTGAATGCAGGAAGTAAATTTTAAGTTATTAAATTAGAATTTTAGAATTAGAATATTTTATTAGAATTTTTATCTCCCTCTGAGATCTATGTAGCTGAATTCATAGTATCAGAGAAAGAGCTGGAAGGATACAAAAAAAAATCCTAATAATTTTTTTTTAAAAATCTCTAAAGTATTTATATAAGACTGTTTCAGATTCTTTTTTCCCTGTATAACATGCTTATACAGGGTTTGTGAAAGTGCATTGGGGTATAGTTTTTACTGGTGTTTGTTTGGGTTGATGTGCACTTGTAATTTCAACACACAGGAATAATGTGTTTCTGATTTGTGCAGATGAAAAGCTTTTATATGATAGCTTAAACAGCCCTAAATTTAAATCTGTCTTTATACTAACATGCATATGTGTACACACAGGGATCCTCTTATGCCTCACCCTCCTATGAAAGAGTCTTAAACAGGTTCTACTTATGAGTGTATTGAATCCAGCTCAATATAGAGTTTTCTCAAGTACTGAATTGAACTGAATCCATACTGTGAGCTGTATCCTATTTCTGCTGTCTGTAATGAACATACTTCTACTATGTCACATAATGCAACATACTTTAGGGAAAAAAAAATAATATTTTCCTTAGCCTCACTCAAGTTGACTGTACTATTCAAATTTAAGAAAGCAGTGGGTTTGCTATCAGAATTTTAAAATTAAAGTGTCATTTTATTAAGAATAAGAAAAATAAGTAGATATATATTGTCAGTACTTCCTCTAACATCAGTTGATATCATCCAGATGACTATAAAGATAACTGCTTGCAGGTAGGTTTGTAATTGACTTAGTTTTTTTATTAGTATGCTTGGCAATTACTTGCTCTGAAGAAATTTTTTATTTTATTTAATCTGTAAAACTACATTTTAGATTCTGCTTCTAATTCATTGCTTTGAATTGAAAATAATCTCACCGTCACCATTTCTGTTGGATTTTAAAGTGGTACAAATGACATTCATAACCAGGACAGTGTACCTTCTGATTCCTGAAAAGAACATAGTATTAAGTAGAGAACTATGATGTTTCTATTTGTAAAAGGGAAGAAATTAGTGAAGTTCAGTTGCAAGGGTTGTTAGAAGGTCTCAGGAAGTGTCAGTATTACAGTCCAGGTATGTCTCACTAATACTAACTTTGCCTGGAGAGTTGTGCTAGGACACGGGGTGTAGATGTCATGTCTTCGTCTTCTGCTTTTGCTTTCCAAAGGTCTGAGTGCAAGTTTGTTCCTCTACTTCTGCTCTCCTACTCGAGACCGAGGCAGCTTAGGCACTGGACTCGAGAGGAGCCATGGGAGGTGAGACTGTGTGCACCTCTGTGATGAAATGAGTTTGGACAATCAACTCTTTCCAGATGCCAGCTTGCTGAAGCATGAGTCTGGGCTGGGGGCAGGATGTGATGAATGAGCTCTTTGTATCTTTTTCCTCATTGAGACCTAGCAGGGATTTTGAACTATTCCCCTCCCAGAAGTGGGATGAACCAGCCCACCTTTTCTGTAGGCACATGTATGTGCCTGCATTGTTTGCCTAGAACTTATTATGGGATACTTTCCTCCAGGGGAGAAGAGTTGCTCTCTGCTGTGTCTGTGAGCTCAAAAGCCTCGGGCAATGTTGGTTCACTAAACATATGATGTGACTCCTTGAACGTATTCCCACTCTCCATTTATCAATAATTTCCATGCACCCTAAAACTTCTGAGTGGTAGGTTACCATGTACAGCATTAGAAATGGCCACATTTTTCACCCATTTGTATCTGCTCTGATAGTAATCTTTCAGATTTCTGATGTTCTATTAACAGATTGGAGTCTTTTTAGGCATGAGAGAAAATTAAATGTTCCAGCCCTTGCAACTGTGTCTCAACATCTTTTCTCTTAGAAAAGCAGGAAAATTGTTTCTTTAAAAATATGACTAAAAAATATGCCAGCATAAGAAAGTACAAAGGAGTACTTTCTGTGTAGAGTATGACTTTTTTTTGGCCTGGCAAGCCAGGACACTTATTTAATTAAGAACTTTTGCTAAATATATCTCTTCCTCCTTAATTGTTTAGTAGAATCCAAGTTTTCCTATCTTCTTGTGCAAAGCATACTTCAGTATAATTAGAACACCAGCTGGGTCGTAGGGGCTGGGATTATCTAAGCTAAGTAAACAGCACCTACAGAGAATTCATGCTCAAGATGTCACTGACATTGCTATATCGATTCGAACCAAAGTCATGGATAAAAATAATTAATATTAGATTATACAATCCCAATGTCAGATTTTGAAAGGGAGTATGTTTCCCTGACTTAGTGTGGTTCCTGCTGAATCAAAGGAAGCTAGTCTCTCTTATAAAATAAAATAATAAGACTTTGAATTTTTTGACGTTTTAAAATACTTTAAATGTTACTATTTTTTTTCATTAAACTCCAGTGCTCTCCTATTGCAAGTTGAGCTGTTAAATTTTTTGCAAACACCAAAATGCCAATCTGTTATGACATGTTTGAAATCACATTCTCTGTTTTGACTGTCCACTTTCTTTGACACAATTCTGATTTCATCCTTTGTCTGCCGTGTTTGTTTTTCTCTTGTTCTTGCTTCTTGATTAACAAAATCAAGGCAAACAGAGCCACAATATCTGTCTATCAGATGTTTACAAGCCCATTTCATTAATTCTATGAGCTGTGCAGGATTTATTCACAACATTTTGTTCACTAGATGTGTTTGTCAATAGGAAAAGTTTAATCCAATAGGTATTACAAAAAATCATTCATTTGAAGTTCCTATAAAAAAATCAATTTCTTAAGACAGGTATCTTGACCCCTATACTAACAGGGGGCAGAGTTCTCTTGGAGACAGGCTTGTGGTTCCAGGCATGGATCACACAACCTTATTGCAAATTTGGCAACTGAATCAAGGAAAGAGATTAATGTGCATGCAGCGGCTGGACATGCAAGGTCCAGGAATCAGGCTTTAATTTACACTTCCCTGTATGGCTTGGTAAGAAAGAAGGCAAGCTGCTGGGTGCTGGCATTTCCAGTGTTTAGAAAAACAGAGCTCACTGTTCACTGTGAGTTGTTTTTACTTTTGACGTTCATTAATTTCCCTGACATAGGCAGGTGGCTTGGTGAAACTAGGGTTATTTGGGAAAGCAGGACTCTTCTGGGAAAGTGAAAACTGTATGGTTTATTCTACAGTGAAACCTTGTTTTGTCAAATTCCTCAGCTGCTTGAGCTTTAAGCTTGGAGACCTGGCTAAGCATTTGGGTGAATGCTTTGTTGTTGCTAGCTCTCATTCATATCTGGCTGTGGGGTATCTTGTGGGCAGGCTTCATTTGATAGTTGCTTCGTGTGGAGGGCTTAGGGGGAAGGAGGAATGTGAAGAGATACACACTGCTCTGATTCTTTACAATCCACCCAAGGAAATTCGCCCTGGGAAGCAGGTCAGAAAAATCTGGTTTCTGTGAGAGAAGAGGCATGCATTTCTTATCATAAAACCGTTACCTGAATGAGTCTATTAAACCTGGACTCCTCATTCCAAATCAACCTGGTCTTATAGAGGGAGGGTGAAAAAAACCCCACATTAGACCCATTGGATCTAACTGTAATGCTATGCTGTTTTCTTAATTCGGGAAGATATGGCTGATATACAGAAAGTGAGCTCATTGTACGGTACAGTGAATGAATTGATGCTGAAGTTCTTCCTCCTTCCCCAATGAGTTTCAGAAACTGTTCAACTGTGCAGAAAAAGAAGGGTAGCTGGTATGCCTTATATCTCAGATGGCACTCTTAAGTAGGCCCTTTATCAGTCCTAATACTGAGGAAGAAATTTATTTTTTTAAGTATTTATTTACAAGTGTGTTTTATATTAAAGTAAGGATTCATACCCTGTGCATAGGCTCAAGTCACGTTTCCCGTCACAGATTTTTTTTCTTTCTCAGTTGTTTAGCTTCAGCACTTTCCCTTAGTGACATTTGTAATTTGGAGGCAAGTAGGCATTAATTAGGTTGATTTGCTGGTAACAAAACCAAAATTTGAACTCCTTTCTTCAGCAGCACAAGATTAATTTGCTTACCCCCTAGTTGCATTCTTTGTGTTTTATCTTTGTTTACAGATAAAGCAGAATGTTGTAACACAGGACAGATAAAGTGAGGACATTCTATACTCATTATATTTCAGTAGAGTCTACAGATAAATGCCTGTCAAAAAATAAGGGTAATTTATTCTTAAGACATACTTTGATGGCTAGGCAATTATATTCTTTTGCAGTGTTTCCTGGTAACCATTTCAAAACACATTAGCAGCATTAATGGAATCTCTCAAATACTTGAGAGAAGTGATCCTTTTCATGCAGAAAACACACAAACCAGAAAAACTAAAGGTCACTAAAAATTACTGTAAAACTTGAATTCAGAACTTCCATCCTCTATCTTTTTCTTGATAGATTTCTAACTATACATATCCATGAAATTCATAGATCATATTGATTCTGCTCCAGCAGATCACAGGCATCAGAACAAGCAAAGATACACTTAATATTACAGGAATCCTAGATGCTTTATGAAATCATGTCACTAAGCATAAAGTTTGATGACATTTTCAGAGGAACTGCGTGAGAACCCTGAGTCCACTTTGCATTTAAAATTTAGATAACTGAGTGAAACCTTTTTCATGAAAAGAAAAAAGGTGACTGAAATGAAGCTTGTACTTTGTGTTGTGACTAGAAATATGACTAAAATTGAGATAGAACCACTGAAGTGCCCTATGCTTTTTGTTGCCCCTATGAATGATCTTTCCTTCTTTTTTTGCTCTTTCCCATGATGTCTATATGTTTGATTCCCTCCAGCTCCCCTATTTTTTCCACTGTGCTCTGAATTCAACTTTATCCCAGTGGAGGTTGTATGTCTACCCTCTTTATGTCTCCTAAGTGAAACATTTATCGAGAATAATAGAAAAGCTAAATACTCAATTTTAAATAGAATTAATTTAAAGTTAGAAAAAAAAATCTAACAACCTCAAAAAAAGAGGTTCCTCTTGTGTATCTGCACTGCTGAAAAAAATTTTAAACAGTGGCTTTTAGTATGGCAGAATGATGAAGTGCTGCTTACGTATCAGTTCCCTGTTGTTTGGTAAGGCAGAAAATCCTTGAGTCTAAAACATGAGAGGCAAAAACTTTACTGAGAATTTGAGTCTCAATGTGCAAAGTGCAGTGGCCTTCATCCAGCAAAGCACTGAAGCTCGTGGTTTTCTTTAAGCTCATGAATTCATTCTATCTAGTGAGAGTGCACTGTTGAGCTACTTGCCAGGCTTTTTGGAAGATATTGGTTGCATTCTGTACACCTTGCAGGATTAAGCCCTAATTTAAAGAAAACATACTGTCCACTATCCAAGCAATAGTGTTTGACACTATTGCTATTTTGATGAAGAAAAAGTTTTAATGTAGCAATAGAAGTGGTTTCAGACACTCTCTTTGTTCTGAAGAGTTTGCTCACAACAAAAGGAACCCTTCTGTGGATACACAATAGCTTGATGATTAGAGCACTTGGCAAAAGAGGAAAGGACCTCGGTTCAAATCCCTGATCCAAACCAGACAGAGCAGGGAATTGAACCTGACTCTCTAGTGTCAGAGATTAGGGTACTCCACTGGGATAACAGCAAGCCAGGTCTCAACTCCCTGCTTTGTCTGGTTTGGATCAGGGAATTGAACCTCAGTCTCCCCCATCTCTGCTGAGTGCCCTCATCACCAAGTTATCTGGCCAAGATGGGATGGGATGTTTTGTTCTTATAAAAAAAAGAAAAGCAAAACAGAAAAGCAGCTCATTCTGCAGCAGAGTAAAATGTAAATTACCCAATCCTGACACTTTCCACATGATGGAATTGTTGTTTCCTGGCCAGGCCTAGAGAGAGCTACTTCGTGGTCACATACCAAGAGTGGCAGAAGCAATAGGATGATATAAAAACCCTCTGTCTCTGCAAATGCAGCTAAAGATGCAAAGAGATTCAGCCATGTTATTCACGTGGCTTTGGCAGAAGCAAGGAAAACAAAACCAGCAGAACCCTACTCATGTGAACGCCAGAGCTATCTCAGTGAACTACAGTTTTGTTTGGAAGAGAATGGGGGAGGAAGATTAATATTCTGTCAGTGTCAGTGCTGTTGGAGGTGTCTGTGTCAGAGCACAGGCTGCCTGCATGAGTTTGCTTGAAACTTTAAGCAGCTTTTTTCCCCACTGGTTTCCATGCCTCTCCCATGGCTTTCTACCTGGGTCTCTCTAATTTCCATGCTTGTCTTCTCCTTTCACTAACTTTAGCGTATAGCCATGTCCTTCTGCTTCCCACAGGGAAATTGTTCTGACTTAAGCTTTGGTCTCTATGATGACACACATTGTTGAACCCTGGTGCAAAACTCTTTGTGCATGCACTTGTATCAGTTGACAGAAATGAATAGGTTTTAACTGTTTATCTTGTCCTTGTAATCCACACACAAATGTTGAATTTCTTAATCTAGTCCCGGGCATTTTTAAAGGTTTAAGGATCTTTTTTCTCATTACCTTCTCTTTCTCTTCTGATTTTAACCAGCAGTAGACCGCCTATTGATTTTTGACAGTCTAGCATGTGAACCTTTTCATGGCCATGTGCAGAGGGCTTCATTTCTAGTCGTATATTGTTCATGGACTGAAAGTCTCTCTGTTGTAATTCGCACTGTTGTGTATCTCCAAGCATGCAGCGTGGACCTCTAATTTTGAATAAGAGTGCTTTACATTCATTCACTTGAGATGGAAAATGACTGCTGTTTACTCAATCAACATTAGAGTATGCATATTTATACTAAAAATATATTCACAGGAGAGTTAGAGTGGAAATGTGGGGTGTATGAATTATAATCAGAGTAATTATTTCAGTTCCATCCACCAACAGGCAAGCACTTACTGTTACAAAATGCATGGCTGGAAATCAGGTTATTATACATGCACAAGAGGGATTCAGTTTTGATGTGCATGAGCATTTGGGATGCTACTGTTGTACGTTTAGATTGTATTTCCCCCTGTCCCCTGTGCCCAGAGCACAAAAATACAATACAATGTCTTGTTTCCATCTCTCTCTATGCAGCAGCAGACAGCAAGGTGCATGAGAACTCCCTTTCTGTGTTGCTGTTGCTGTGTTATCAATAAATGAGATTTCATGGCTTGCTCCAGAAACGGGACACACAGGCTCCTATAATTGTGTACACATGCTCAGTCTTGCGCAGTCCATGTCATCTCAGCCGGTATATAACATGGGTTCATGTTTTTTTTGCAGACCAAAATATTTCTTTCTTTCCTCTCAAGTCCAATGATCTGTAAGCCCAAGATGGTTTTCAATAGCCTGTCCTTCAGTCCTAACGGATATTACCTGTTAATACCAAGTGACTGACTCTGGGCAACCTGATTAGCAATAAACCACACAGCCTCTCCTGAAGGTGACAGGGTGGGCTTCTGCACAAATAGAAGGAAACCCAGGCCTTGGCATGGTGCAGGATATTCCTAGATCATTTCCTGACCAAATGCAGGACGTGCAGCACACAAAGAGAACAGACCACACCGTACACAACGAAAGTAGCATACAGTGTAGTGGTCCAGTGAGTAAACCGTCCTCATAATCCATAATAAACTATCATGTAATGGATGTCCCTGCTGTAAAATGACCCAAGGCACTTTGTAATCAAACAGCACACTGTAAACTATTTTACATGAAGTCAGTTTCATTGCATCCTTCCTGGCAGACACTTTAGAACCATAATTACATTCATCTCCATCTTTAATTTACTCCATTGTGCTTCTGTCATTGCAGGATCTTTGCTACCAAGTGTTGTGTGTTCATTTCCACAGTGTTTACTGTAAATTGCAAACTGAGGGTAGCATGATTAACTCTGAATTGCCCTGCTTTTTGTGGGATGAAGTCAAGCTCATCATTACTTGCACTTTTGTTTATTGTGGTTTAATGAGGTAGATGTTACTATATTTGGCTTGGGAGACCCGTTCCAAATAGAGGTCAGTTTGCAAAGAAAGTTGTTTTGGAAACCTTCTTTAGCTACAGAGATCACTCTGTATCATCCCTGGAGAAGTGAGCTAGGTAATGCTGAATTAGGAGTGGATCTTCATTTTAAAATTAAATTAATAGTGTCTAATTATTAAGGCCTGAGCCTTCAGCCTGTCATAGTATGCTCACTTCCTTCAGCAGGATCTAAGGCAGTTTCATTTTTCCATAATATGTTATCTTGTAAAAGTTTCATACTGAGCAATTGTAAGGCTGCATTTATGCTTTTGTATTAGTCATTTTACAGCCTTTCTATTTAGCAAAGGATGAGGCTGTGGATTTGAAATGGTATTTGCAGAGGAAATCTGTCATGTTTAATGGAAAGTGTCCAGGAAGGTAACACAACTGCCAATCCCAAATTAAATACTACATAAAGAGAAAGAGAGATTTTCATGATGCCAGGTTTCCAAGGACTGCTTCATTCCATAGTGTTCAAGTAATGCTTTAGTGGTACTTGCTGACTCTTGTTTCACTTCAGTTAGTTCCATAATTTCTATTTTATAAACCTCTTTTAATCACTGCTGTAAAAACTCATTCTGAGTTAAAATTCAGAACATAGTTAATGTTCCAAGAAATAGCCATGCCTGCCTCCCCTTATTCCCAGCTCCCCTCTGTGTTGGAAATCTAATTTCTAAATCTTTCATTTGCCAGTTATGGAAGGAAGGGAGAAAAAATAATCAGATAATATTGGTCAAAGTTTGTCTTCTAATTAAAATTTGATATTTGTAGGTGTCTCTATAACAAAATAAAGCCCAGGGTAAGAATCTAAGACTTCACCTGACTGCTTGCAATCAGGTAGATAGATCTTCTGCTTCCTTTCTGCTCCTTTCTTCTCCATATCCTTTTCACCTATCCTACACCACCCAGTAATCTGCTTTGTGCCCTTGTAGCAGTTACTTAGTTTCATAATTGGTGGTTCTGCCACTGCTTTCATTTCCAGGATAGAGACACCAAGTCCCATCTATGGGACTCCCTGCTTTTGTCAAGGTCGCTCTGTACTATCTACATTTGGATTTAAAAAAAAACACAACCAAACCTGGTGTTTCAAAGATGCATTTTTAAAAATCCATCATATATGTAAAACCCTTTCAGGGACTGCAAGGTATCTTTAAGGAGTACTGGCCTTACATCTCCATCTATCCTGTTATAACAGGATAGGATATGTTATGACAGCCTGAGAACCACAGACTGGCACGTAAATTCTGCTCTTCTCTGAAAACCTCATACCACTCTGTGGGCAGGGACTCTGAAAATAGCTCTCACATCAATGTGTGCTGCTGGGCTGACAGTTTCTAACTCAGCTCTGAATTTCCTTCATTGTTTTCCTTTAATGATTCTTAATATCTGAATAGAGAACTTTTTTGTGGCTTTATTTGAGAGTGAATGCTTTTTAGGATTTTCAGCTGATGCCTCCAGTGGAAAAAAGCCTCAGTAAGATTTATCCCGAAAAGTTAAAATCAACATCAGTTTGTAGAAAAGACTGTTTTTCATTCATATTTCCAAGGAGCAGGCTACATAGATTAATTAAGTAATGAAAAAAACATCCCTACTAAGCAAGTCCCCATAGTTCAATTTTTCCAGCAGGAGACCAAAATTATGCACCTTATTTCTGAGGTCACTTCCATAATTGCAACAACATACATTTTTTGTAATAGCTTTTCCTTTTTAATGGATATTTAAATGGAGGTAATTAAATATGGTTATTTCATACCTATCTCCTGAGAGGAAACATAGCAGCATAATGAAAATGCAAGTGAATTGGAAGTAATAAATGTTTAGTAAAAAGGACTGCATTTTGACTCCCTAAGTAATATTGGTTATTAATTATTAAGACTCTCAAAGTGATAATGTGGATTTTCAGATGCCTGCCATACTATACAAAACTAGATTGCAAAATATTTCAATTTAGTAAGCTATTGTTGGTTATATTGAAGATCATGTTAAACATAAGGTGACAAGCCTCTAAATGTTAGGGGTTTGCATTGGCACTGGATGCACTTATATACTCAAATTTTCAGATTCTTCTCAACATACTGAAATGTCTTTGGACACTAAAAGTAGGATAGATATTGTGTAACCAGTGATTTATAAAAAAATCAGATTCCTTATGTCCATTATCTGTGTTTGCAGACTTTTTGCATGTTCACAGTCAAAACTAGAAAGGTAAGAGTTTAAACAAGAGAATTTTAAACAAGAATTTAAACAAGATAATGTTTTTAAAAGGTAAATAAAGTCCACAGACCTTCTCAAGTTCTTTGAGTTTCTGATGGCACCTGAGAAGATTAGTGTTCTACCTGGTTCATCCCTACCTTTCTCACAGTGACATCTCTGAACTGTTAGCAGCCAGAAATTTGCTTCTCAAAGGTTTTTCAAACCCTTGTGGAAGAAAAAACAAATTAAAATGTGATAATGAAAGTTAGTCATTTCATTCCAGTTCTCCTTTGCTCGTTTAACAATATTACAAGAACTGAAACAAATGTAATGAACTGCTTTTCCTATCAACGAACTCCCGAACCTAACTTTGTCACTCAGTTGCCTGTGAAAACTGTTTATAGGATCATACATGTTTCTGCTATACACATTACCCCTTTCCACCACATTTACACAATGAATAACAGAGTAGTTTGAGCCTAAATGAACTTACAAACAGATACATACAGAATTCATCACAGGCAGTTTTACACCACCTGGGAGTGTAATTAGCTGCCTGGGCAGCCTCAGTAGTTAATGGGGAAAAAGGGATACATTTTAAGGAAAATCTTGTCCTATTCTAAGAAAAAGTCTAAGGTAGTTGAGATGAATGCCTTCTGAATGGTTCCTTTATACTGATTTTAAATAACTGCTATGGGTGAGACACCTCATTTCAGCAGGCTCAAGTTCAACAAATCCCACTCAATGCACTTTGGTATGATATGAATGCCTGGGATTGAAGGGTAGGGCCTTGAAAGAACATCCTTTGTTAACTCTTTTGTTTGGTTTTTTTTTTCCAACTCTGAAATTAGAACAGAAAGATCATTTTAAAATAGTAACAAAAGTTAAATGTATGTGGAAAAATGAAATCTCCTTCATACACTTCTCCAGAAATAATCCTTCTTCCCTGTGAGACTCAGAGATCTAGGGCTACAAAGCAATGAATCTGTAGCTCCCCTCCAGCTAATATCTGTTCTATTATACTTTATTATTCCTGACATTTATTATTAAATTTGGGTAAGCACAGATAATAGAGAATTTGGCTCTGACTTAAACTTAATAGTTTTGATTGGTAAGAATATTTGAAAGAAAAAAGAGAGGAGAGGAGAAAATAAAGTAAAAGAAAGGAAAATAACAGAAAAAAGAAGGTAAGGGAAGGGAAAGAGAAAAGGGAAGCCCTTCAAACCCTCTAGAACAGAGACTAAAGGGTAGATAATTATTGTTTTTAAGAGGTTACTAGGAGGTGCAATGAGGGAAAAACTGCAATGAACCGTAAAGCCACTGACTCTGTTGAGGCCATGATTTTCAGTGTCTAGCAGTTACAAATTTCTTCATCTTTTGAAGAGCTTTTAAAATGGAATGAGGCTCAGGAAGAGCTCAGGAGGTGCTTCAGAAAATGAGGAGGGTCCTCAGCATATTAAGACAAACACAAACTTGTGATTTATATTGATCAACAGAAGTAAACTTATGAACTGTACATATATTTGTGTATAGAATAAAAGTAAAAGAAAGAATATTTTCCTTCTATCATCTGTCTCTCAGCATAAACAGTAGCACTGACAAACTTTGTTAACTGTATAACACTATATTTCAGTGAAGTCAAAGCTGCAAAAATCATGAATAGCTCTGATCATTCTGATTTTTGGAAGATCAAAACTTATTTATAATCATCAGAGGTATTTCAGTGGTCATTGTATTTGAGTGCACTGTTAAGCCTGCTATTCATCTTAACAAATAGTGAATAAAAAAGAAGGTTTAGATTTGCTAATTGGAAGTTGTCATGCCTTCAGTTACTTGAGTGACTAATGACAGTTTCCTCTCTTGCAGGAAAATTAATGTAAAACACCTTTTAAAGTGATTAATCTTATCTATTGTATTCACATTTTTACAGAAATGAACAAAATACTTTTCTAGTCATGACTTCAGATGTGCTATAAAAGATAATCTTCCAAGTTTGACAGTAGTAGATTATTATCAACCAAGAAGGCAGCTACAATGCACTTGGAGGTGCATATTTTAGAAGGATTATAGACAGCTGCCCCAAAGATTTAACTCCAAAAATCCATCTTCAGTACTAAAGGTAGATATAGAGACACGTGAACATATGAGATGTATAATGTACAATGACAATTCTTTGATTACCTTTATATGAAAGCTGAAATGAGGTATTTGTATATTTCCATCCTTGTAGTATGTATTTGTTGGTCTAAGGTTTACCCTGGGTAAAACTATCCTTAAAGCAAACACTCAACCCTGTGTTACATATCTGAACCTGTAGGTTAACTCCATGTGGTTTCAACTTCAGCTCTTTAACAACAAATTATTATTTATGTAAGCTGTCAAATCCACACTGAACAAGCAGCTGCAGAAGAAGAAACTGAAGCACATAATCCATAGTGAGAAGTATAAGGCTCCCACAAGAGACTAGTCTTTCTGTATTTAGTCCACTAAGAGTGAATTATTCATTACAATCAGGCTAAAGCTCCTCCACTATTGCCATTTCACCCACAAGTTTGTTGAAAAGTAGAGCTCAGCGTGAAGCCTCTAGAGAATTATTCTGAGTTAATAACACCTGAAAAGAACAGAGATTTCACTGTGAAGTAAATTGCTGTGTGATTGCCCACACATCAGCAAAAATTCTAATTGGGAGAAACTGAATATTTTCTCCTTATTTAACTGGTAAGGATTTTGTAGAGTGTCATTTTACATTAAGTAGTAGAATTATAATTTAGAGGGTTTCACAGCAACTGATTGTGTTTGTTTTAACAGTGATTTCTTTCCTATGAGAAGATTTCTATTGCTGTCAGCTGCTATTGCAACTTTATGCAATATACATTTAGAAACCTTTCTTAATTTTAGGGAAAATTATCAGAGACAGGCTTTAAACTATGGAATTTTTTCCCCATGATTTCCTGTGAATTTAGAAGTTGATACTTTCCCCTGCCTAGCTGTATCTCCTAAATAGCAAGCTAAGTCATTATCTTGTATCTACATCTGTAGCATATGTACACTCAGCAGTTCCCTGGACAGCAGTAGAAACTACCGAAAACATAGATTTTTGTTTCTTCCAGATGTTTCAGGAATACACAAAAAAAGGACAGAGAAAGAAAAAAGAAAAAAGTCAAATTATCTTGTCTCCATTTTGCACTGCATTGCTATATGCTGAAGTATTATTGTCTGTATTTTCCATGAGCTCTGTATCAATTCGCAGTTCATGTTTGAAGCAGGATTCAGGCTTCTGCCTGATGAAAGTAACACATCCCCAATATGAAATAGATAAAGCTTGTATTATTCAAGATAGGTCTACATGGAGGACTTCAGACAGACCTTTATGTGCCTGTCTTTGAAGAGAATCAGCTCTGGTGCACAGGCCAAGTATCCTTGCTAGCAAGATGTAGTGCTGAGCTCAGTAGGTTGCTCAGATACTTAGTTGCTTGATTCAGGCAGGTTGCCATACTAACACGGTTGGATGTGCCTTCTGCATGGGAGCTGCTTGGGCTCTACCTGTTCATCTCATGGTGTGGTGAGTTGACCAGGTGCCCACCAAAGCTGCCCTCCTCCCCTTTCAAGGCCAGGCTGGATGGGGCTTTGAGCAACATAGTCTATTGGGAGGTGTCCCTGCCCATGGCAGGGGGGTTGGAATTCAATGATTTTAAGGTCCCTTCCAACCCAAACTATTCTATGTTTCTTCAGCTGGACAGGGGAGAGAAGAATATAACGAAAGACTTCTGGGTCAAAATAAGGACAGGGAAACATCATTCAGCAATTACTGTCTGGGCAAAACAGACTTGACTTGGGGAAATTAGTTTAATTTTTTACTGATCAAGTTAGAGTAGGATAATGAGAAATAAAACCAATCTGAAAAATATCTTCCCCCATGCTGGGCATATGTGCTTTTGTGACTTGCAAAGTTACTTGGCTTCATTTAAATCACAATGCAATGGTTGCAGTGTGTGAGCTTTACTTACCAGCAAGCTCTTTCTCTAGAGAATATACTTTGGAATTATGCACTGAATGCTGCCAGGAACCTGTTGGTATAGTCTTCTGTCCCTCCCTATTAATCTCTTTTCACCTTTCTCATTTCTGTGCCTTACAGAGAAAACTCATGTGCTTGTCTCACTGAGCTGAAGTTTAGGATTATAGTTATATCTGTTGGTTTGCAGGTTTTGGTTTGGGTTTGGTTTGGTTTTCCTGTTTTAACAGGAAAAACAACACCTGGTTAAAGGCTAAGAGAAGAGGAACATATCTAGGAAACTGACATCTGGTTTCAGATGTGTGCTTTTAGTGCAGTGAAACTTGCTTAGTGAATTCCTGTTATATGCCTTTTACAGTTACTGGAATAAAATGTCCCTGGTGCCGAAGGCTTACACATAGGGAACTCATAACTGCATGAATGTGTTAGACAATAATATGTAGTGGGTGCTGCTGCTATACATAATTGCTGAGCTATTCTTACTGCAGCACAGCTAAGGGCTAATATAACACAGGTTCATTTCCTTGGATCAACATGGGATGTATTTAAAAATAATTTGCTGGGCAAGATGAGGCTTTTCAGGCTCAGATAATCCTACTGCCTACTCCAGAGGTCGCTGAGAAGTGTAATGAAATAACAAATCCTTACTGAATCACTAATTTTCCTTTTCCGGAACATTTCAAAGTGTTTCCACTTTTTACTTTAGAACAGAACTGCAGATAAATGAGCCTCAAGCAGAGAATGGTGAAAGTCCTGCCATGGGCTCCATCTTCAAGCTCATGATCTCTATGTCACTGCTTGTGGATCATCTTAGAGTTTTAGCTCAGCTACTACAGGGCTAGGTAAAGACCTGGTGTTTGGCTCAGGGCTCTAGGGAAGAGGAGAGGAAGCAGGTGTGTTGTATAAGCAAACCTCCATGTGTTGACATCCAAACACTTGTCAGATGAACTTATCTCCTCCAGCTGCACTGCTCTAACAGTGAATCTTTTGGTATATATTTATCAGACATATTATGTGTCTGAAATGTGCTGTCAGTTTCTTTCAGAGAAGAGCTTTGTGGCATAGGGAATGTAATTAGGAGGATGATCTAGTATCGCCATAGGATCCCATAGTATGAGCCGAAGTACCAACTAACAGCATCCTATAGGGCTAGCTGCTGTATAGTGTGAGTTAACCCCCAGCTAAGAGAAAAATGAAACAGGAAACTCTCATTTTATAGAGAAGAAAAACAATGCACTGAGAAAATGTGTTTTGAGAAAGCAAGTAGTAGTTCAGAGCAGCAGTTGTGCTATGGGCTTCTAGTCCAAGTTTCAAGTGCTGTGTGTCATTTACAACCTTCTGATGTTTCAAGGCTATACTTTTCAAATTGGGTCACCCATGGAAAAAATAGCTGAAAGATAATATCTGAAAAATAATGTCCAAAACTGAAAGAGAGTGACCCAAGGTATGCAAACCAGGTTCCCACTTGCTTGAGTTCAAAAGGATGTTTTTCTATTCCTGTTCTGTATTACACATATGTACCTGAATTTAGATGCTTGTCTTTAATTATCTTCTGAACTTTTCCACAGTTTATGGGAATTTATGTGCAGGGAGTCACATCTATCTCTAGGTTTGAACTATTATTGGAAGTTAAATGTTGTAAAAAGAGGAAAAAATAAAAAAAAATGTTGTTTTTCTAGGTTGTCCTGGGGCCAAGAAGAATGAGTTCCTGACTAGTGTTTTGGATGCACTGTCCACAGATATGGTGCATGCAGTCTCTGATCCATCATTGTCTTCTAGCCGGTGGGTTTCAGACCCTTTTTGTGTGTCTTTAAAACCATTCTGGCAGTGGTGAATAGATTGTTGAAGGATTTGAGTAATAATGTGTCTTCTGTCTTCACAAAGAGTAAATTTCCAAGAACCTATCTAGGAAACTTTACTTCAGTTGCCACAGTGGGCTATATGCACTAAACAGATGCACTTGAAAGCTGAATTCTCAGCAGCAGCACAGCTTAGAGTTTATCTGTAGCTGGTGGTGCAACTGTGTCTCAGTCTTTGTTCTGCTCTCAGGCTTGATGAATGTGTGCTACCTTCCTGATTCATATTTTGCTTATTTGCTATCAACAGTTATAGGCAGAATTTAAAATGCATACAGACACCAATATAGGTTAGGGGTGGATCTTCTGGGAAGTACTTCTGAGGAAAAGGATCTGTGAGTCCTGGTGGATGGCAGGCTCTCCATGAGACAGCAATGTGCCCTTGTTGCCAAGAGGGCCAATGGAATCCTGAGCTGTTTAGGGAGAAGTGTGGCTAGCAGGTCAAGGGAGGTCATTCTCCCTTTCTCCTCTGCACTGGTGAGGCCACAACTGGAATACTGCATCCACTTCTGGGCCCCCCATTTCAAGAGAGACGGGGAACTACTGAAGAGAGTCCAACATAGGGCAACCAAGGTGATTAAGGGATTAGAGCACCTCCCTTATGAGGAAAGGCTCAAAGAGTTGGGGCTCTTTAGCCTTAAGAAGGGAGGGGAGACCTTATCTATGTTTACAAGTTCCTAAAGGGTGGGTTGAAGGATGATGGAGCTGGATTCTTTTCAGTGGTTTCCAGTGAAAGGACGAGGGGGAAATGGCATAAGTTGGAACACAGAAAGTTCCGCTCAGATATGAGGAAAAATTTCTTTACAGTGAGAGTGCCAGAGCACTGGAACAGGCTGCCCAGAGAGGGCAGGTATTTGGTGATGGTAACTGTTGACCTGCTTCAGTTGAGTGTATTGCGTGTTTTCCTGTCTCTGTCACCTATGAACCGTCTTTTTATCTTTTATGTCTTTCTCCATTTTTCTGTTTCAGGAAATGGAAATGGTAAGTACTGTTTTTTGAGTATGGTGCTGACCTCAATGCAGATTCAGAGAGTTAACTAAGAGCAGTTTCCAGCCCTTAGTGTAAAATATAGGATACAGTTGACCAAATAGAAAAAAGAGGGATTCACTACAAGAAGCTAGTGGCCAAAAGCAGGGAGGTTTATGTAACAAAGCATCTGACAGTGATTTAACTGTTCTGAAATAAAGGTATAAACTGAGGGGTTTATATCAGAATTAAAACTAAACTCTTTTTTTTTTTTTTTTTCTGTTTCAGGGTTTCAGAGCCTGATCCAAATCATACTTTGGAAGAGAGAGTGGTCCATTGGTATTTCAAACAGCTAGATAAAAATTCCAGTGGTGATATTGGCAAGAAAGAAATCAAGCCATTTAAGAGATTCCTAAGAAAGAAATCAAAACCTAAAAAATGTGTGAAGAAGTTTGTGGAATACTGTGATGTGAACAATGATAAGTCCTTGTCAGTTCAAGAATTAATGGGCTGCTTGGGAGTAACAAAAGAAGAAGGTAAAGCAGAAACAAAGAAACGGCATAGTAAGAACCTTTTCAATCTTCTTCACTAGATTCTTAAAAGCTGTCAAAGTCTAATATTTGTACATGCCAGAAGTATACAAAATAAAATAATACAACTGTATGTACCTAATGCAGCTGTTGCTTAGGGCAGATTCAGGAAAACTGTTTCTGTGTAGGCAAATCATCACTTTGGTCAACAGAATAAATAATTTCCCGTTGGTTCTGAACATTTAATGTATTACAGTAGGAACCCTAAGAGGAAATTATAACATTAACAGTCATCAAAAAAACAGTTGAATGTTATTACAGTACTATGACCTGAGTAAGTAAAAGTATATCACCTGTGCTTTTTGGATTCCTGCTGGGGAGGAAGCACATTTTTGAACATTCTAATGACTTCTCATTTCTCAAATGTGGTTTAGATATACAGAGAGGAATGTAGTCATCTGCCAAACAGGTGGAACAACTGCTGGTAAACAGTCACCTTACCTTGATGCAAAACTGGTAGAAAGGGGAACAACTTGCTATTGTGTAACGGTCCCTGCAGAATTCAATCACACAATTCCTGAAAATTAAAAAATGTAAACAACAACAGTAGATCCCCATACTGTAAGAAGCTGTAGAACATGAATACAGGCAATTTTTTTTTTGTTTTCCTGGGATCTCAAAGTGAAGCCAAGGCAGTAAAACAAAGGTGTCAGAGGAAATGAAAAGCAAGTCAAGTGGGAAATGCAGCCATTTTCCACAAAATTGGTTGTATTCAAGGGAAATATTGCAGGAAAGGGAATACTGCAGAAAGAAGGAATAGTACTAAAAAAGTAAATTGTCTGTGTCTCACAGAAACAGATCTCTCAAATATATCAAATGTAGGACTTTTTTCTGTTTGCTTTTTTGATTGGTTGTTTGTTTGTTTGGGGTTTTTTGGGGTTTTTTTTTGGTTTTTTTGTGAACCTAGTAATAATACCTTACAATTTTCATCTAGGTGAGGGTGGTGAAAAAAAGGTGTGTGAAGAATGAAGGAAGATGTTGCTATCTTTATGCTATAAGTGTGGAAACTGAAATATAACACCTTTTTCATTTATACTATTTGGTAGACTAGTGCCATAAAGTGGAGGACACTGTGGTCGCTCTATATGTTAACATCCAGACACTTGTGTCCTGCTACAGCTGCACTCCTTGGTCTTAATGTAGATGAAATCTGGGTTCGAAGTCATTGCTCTAGGACATTAAGGAAAACTACAGCAAGACTCACACCAAACCCCAGTTTTTCGCATGCCCATTTCAGTGAAAAAAAACCAAAGATTGGGATTGTCCTGCTTCACATAAACTGTCTGGTTTGGAAAAGAAAGTTGTATTAGGCATAAAATTAGATGAAGGTCATACACAGATTTATCTAAAAAAAAGATTATGTTCACCATATACCTGGAGATTCTCAAAACAAAATACTGTCAATAATGAGAACATTAATTTTTGGAAGGAAAAAAATACCTCAGAGCAATAGCATTGAAAATACAATGGCATCCAGTTGGAAAAAACTCCTAAGCCAAATAACTTGATTGCTTTCCTAGAAATACATAATTTTAAAGATGACAATATAAATTATATAAATTGCTGTTATTGGAATATCAGCATTCTATTCTGTTTCTCCTGCTCTATAATTAAAATTTTCTTTCTGAAAATCCTTTCACTTGCACAAATCAGCCACCACTCCATTAAAGCTAGAGTTATATTTCTATGAATAGGTGAAACCCATCACCTGAAGTCTGAAAGTTGATATAAGGAGACTGCTCTGGATCATTCTCTGTGAGTCCCAGATACTTGTAAGAATCATTTGAAGCAATATAAAATCCAGAGAACCACAAAACATACTTTTTCAGGGAAATGGTAGTTTCTGCAGTATTTTTCAAGGTCCAGTTTCCTTCCCCTCTGTCCCAATGCAGCTTGATTGACTAACAAAGTGTCATGGAAAACCAAGAGGATGAGTTCCTCCCAAGCCTCCCAAGTTTGCTTGTGAAGTTGAATGGTCCTGCAGACTCATGTATCTGGGGTTATTTTTCCTCCATCCTGTCTTGGACTTTGCTTTTAAAAAAAACGTGATAATCTTGTTGTTTTATAGATAAAATGTGACCAATGTCTTTGGCTGGTAGAGCTGTTCCTGTGCAATGTCTTTAAGCAAGTGAATGCTTTCCAGACAGTCTGCTTGTCCATGCTTCTTTCCCACCAGGAATAATAAGCTATATTTACTGCTAAATATTTAATAAGTTTGAAATGCTCAACATTGACCAGATGCAATCTATCCTAAGCAAATGTCACACATTAACTGGCAAGAAATGCTGTTATTCAGCTTTTATATAATGTGTTAGAAGTGACACCTGCATGAGGAAAGAAAGTGGATGTTTCAATGAAAGATCTGAAATATGTCATTATTGAAAGCTGTGCAGTTACCCTGCTCTAAACAATACCAGAATGAGGGCTTCAATTCCTGGGGATGTTACATTTAACTTGCAAAATATATTCATAGTGTTTTCTTTTCCATCCCTTAGCAGCCCCTAAAACCAACACTGAGAGCACTTCATCCAACAGGCAGGTGAGTACTGAGGAGAGCAAGATCTCCATTACTGTCTTTCCCAGATGCACTTCTTGGTGTCTCAGCAATTATCACTGCAGCTTCAAACTACATTTGATTGCCGTTCTGCAGACTTGCCAGGAAAATGTTGAGTAACATCCTGATTAATACATTCTAACTTAAGTTCTAAGGAAAGCTGAATTAGCCAACCACAGGTGCAGAGTAAATGTGCATAAATGTCTGCATGTGGATGTTCCTAGTAAAATGTAATTGGCATCTAGGTTAGTGATAATTAGATGAGTGTAATTGAGCTCTTATAGGAGTCTTCTGCATTCCTGAATGTTGGCATTCCCACACGCTTTTAAATGTGCACTGTTTATCTTCTTTTGCTTTAACTGAATTCCGTTAACTTTCCTGTGAGTCACACTATAGACACAAATTTTGATTGAAATTACTCTTTGGGAAAAAAGCCATGCATTTCCCACGCCCTGTGAAAATCTATACATTTAACAAGCCTCCTACAGAATCACTGTATGGTGGTGTTAAACACCTTTTAAAATACTAGTGTAAAAAGAGCTGTCATTTTCAAATACCTTTGCTGGCTGAGCAAAATGATACTGGAGAACTAGGATTTGCATCAATCTGCTAAAGTGTCTTAAAACTAATATTTGTTAGGTCTGCAGAATGATTGTAGCAAATAAAATGTCAATTTCCCTGACAACTTAATCCATGATTTTCTTTTGAATCAATTTTCTGCAAAGACTTGATTTTGCTTTTCTGAATAGCACCAGTGTATGTCATGCATGGAGTTTTGTCTACTCAAGGCATTCAGAGTTACAAAAGGTACAAAAGGTCCCAGATTTTTTTCAATCAAGAAAAGGTACATAGTGAAAAGGAGTGATTCAGATGGAAGCTCAGAAAGAAGGTTAAAAAAGGGATCCTTATTTGTGTGTGTCTATTTTTATAATCATTAATACTAAAGACTCACTTTTCTGGGTATCGGCACAGCTTCCTGACATTTTTGCATGGACCTGTGAGTCCACAATTTATTTGAATGGTCTAAGTAAAAGAATCACCTTCATACCATTCTTGCCTCTCTTTTGTATTAGAGGAATAAAGTTATTATTTCCCACAAAAGCATCTTTAAATGATGAATTGTTTTTAAAAATACTCATCAAAACATAAGAACAGCTCACATAACCCTACAGCTGGGAAAACAGGAATTTGGCTAAAAATATCCCAAAACCCTAGTTGTGGTTGATGTCTTCCCATCTATCAGAAAGCTAGATTAATTTGTTAAAAACTGAATGCAGGGTGAACATCCCCACAAGCCAAGAGAAATCTTCCTCTCATTGTTGCTAGTCAGTTTGTTTCTCGCTTTATCTCTGATTTGTTTGATGTTAGGTTCACACTTCCTAAGGCAAGCTCAACATTGGTTGTGGGTTCTACCAGAGACCTCCTACATATCTTTGATGGAATATAAAATATAGAAAATATTCTCACTGCTAGAGGGATGTGATAAGTTTGTGTTTGTTTAAACAAATGTTTGTGGTCTTAACTTTTCAAGTTCCCCCCACAAATCACTTATGCTTTAAATAAGGCAGCCTGAAAACAATTATACTGTCGGAACTCAAAAACATTCAAAGGGGTTATTTTAATTATATAATGGCAATTACTGGCACACGTGCATTACACTTGAAGCATGACAAGCCCTCTCCCCTTTCTTGTAATCTGATCCTGACTTGCTGAATCTGTAATAAAAGTGTCCTATGTTTTTTAATTTTGTCCAATAATTTTGCTGATTCAGCACCAATTATTTTAAAAGCTGTTGCTGACAAATGATAGCATTAAATTAAGGCTGCCTCAGCAAACCATCTGTTGGCAGTTTCGTACTTGAACAATACAAGGCTGCAAATGCAGAAGGTGGCTTTCATCACAAAAGTTTTCACTTGAAAGGAAGTTATTGAAAAGCAACTGGGCTGGGTGGGAGCTTCTCAAAGGAAACCGCCCATCCAAGGAGTGGTCAGATTTGCACTGCTCAGGAGATGGGCACTCAAGAATTCATTTTCTATTAGTTTATTGCAAGATTTCAGTCATATATATATATTTATGTGTGCTTAGGCATGTATTCCTGAATGTTTCTTTTATATATGTGCTCATCTATATGAGTGCACCCACATACAAGCCTACTGAAAGAAAGCAGATATAAAAACATATACTAATATGCTACTTGAATCTCAGCTGTTACTCTAAAAGAGGTTAAATAAACGAGGATCTGACAGAGCTGGATTAGTGGCTAGGTATATTTCCCTTGTTCAACTCCACCCTGTCCAGCAAACATACACATCCATGCACACACGCTGTCAATGACACCCAGAGGCTCTTCTGCAGCCTAGCAAGAAGTTTACAAGGAAACTATAGATTTTTCAGAAGACTTTGGCCAGCAGCCCTTTCCTTATACATCACATGCCATAGAAAGGTATATTGCACCAGGGACTTGCCCAGGCAATTGCTTAAACCGTGTGTTTGACAGGTATAGATTTAAAGAGGCTATAGGTAAGAAAACATATGAACAGATGTTCATCTGAAGGACTACAGGGCAGGGATTTTTTTATTCCCCATATATATTTGTGAAGAACTTCAGGTCTTATAGTGGCATGTGGAATGGACAGTACTGAGAAATAGAGATAACTGTTTATACTTGATTACTTGAAAACATCATTAATAATACAAATTTTTCCAACTTTCTTTCAGCAAGCTTCTAGGAAGCAGGGGTGAACAGCTTACTGATCCAAGGCAGATCTCTGACGTGGGAGATGTCCTCACCAAAAGGCAATAAAAACAACTGTAGTATTTGCACTTTGTACTTAAAAATGTAAATTCACTTTGTAGAAATGAAATATTTAAACAGACTTTTTTTTTTAATCTGTGAAAATGTAATGGCTAGTTTTGAAAAAATATCACATACAATGTATGTGTATTCTTTTGTTGTCTGAAATATGTAAAACGTGTTGGAGATGTAAAAGTTTGCATTTAAACCATTTTTTAAAAAATAGCTTTTTGGCAAAGAGTAGCATAGAAACCTGACTCTATGTATTTTGGTTTTAGTAGTATGCCTTGTTTTTCTTAATCAATACTGTCATTTAAGTAGAGTTATGCTGAAAAGTCTACTGTATTCTCAATTTTGTCCAAGCAGTGTTGGATGTTTGATGTTTGCAGGACTGAGGGAAGTGTGTAAATTGCTGTTTACTTGGTTTTGGTTTTGCAATTTTTAACTGAACAGAGTTTTCATTGGTGGCAATATTTTATTTCATATTGTTTTTATTGTTATTATTATGCTTTCCAAAGATCATGCAAATAGAATGCAACCACTAATGGGTTCAAAATAGTTATTCTACAGTTGGGATGCTTATAGAAAAAAGTATCCTTTTATACATTTTTGAGATATCTTCCATTATCAATTTTGATAGGATTTTTTCCCCTGTTTTCTTTTATTGTTTCCCATAAAGGAGCTTGTTTCAATGAGGAGTGAGGTGGGTTATAATGTCCCTCCAGTCTGCTTCAGCCTAGTCTTAAAAGCACGTTCCTCTGGTCAGTGCAAAGCAGGAGCAGAGTTTATATGGGTCTAGATGCAAATCTACCTATAAAGAGACAGAGAAGGCTAAACACATTGTTGAGCCTCTTCTTCCCCTACACCTGGCTCCCCCAACTCTTTGATTTTGCCTTGGGGTCCATCAGAGGTAAAGCTGAACAAATTATGAACAGTTGCTATCAGGAGGGGATACTCACATCACCCCTGCCTGAGGCTTTTTCCCTGCTGCCTGAAAGTTCTCACAAATTTTCATACCTTTTCTGTCATTTTTCGCCCCAGTGCTTTTTTGTGTGCATGCCTGAGGGGAATAAGAACTTGTGGATGTGAATTTAGAGCAGGGGAACCAAGTGAAAAAAGCTCAGCTCTTGAACAACTGTGAGTTACAAGCAGCTGGGCTGATCGATGCATTGGCAGATGGCCTGCTGGCATCTAGGAGCTGACATGAAAAGGCAGGAATGTTGCAACAAGCAGTGATTTCATTCTGGTTTGTTTAAATTATGTGTGGTATCTGACATGTGACTAGCTAATCATAACAGCAGTCTGGCTTGAGCTTGTACCTGGAAAAGCTTTTTTGCAAATAAAAATCTTTTCTTTCAATTTCAACATATGCTGAAATGATAGGAAACAGTGTATGCAGTGGAACTGTACCCCAGAACTTGTGTACTCTAAGCTTTGACAGCAGGAGGAACCAAGATGCAACTGTGTGTTATCTTGTATTTTTTTTTAAAAAGTATTTGTTATTCTTTTATATTATTAAACTTTGAATTTAATCTTCTTTAAAGATTAAAGATCAGTATGTTATCAAACTATGCTGGTGGTTTTTCTTCTGCAACACAGATAGCCATGCTTGGAAGAAGCTACATACAGTAATGACTTCACCACTGCATTGAGTTTGCAAGAAACCTCATGACCTCACATAATGTCCATCTTCTTTTCTTCCCTTGCCCCATTGTTGAATTCTCTCCTATGGTCATTCATGCCTTATTCATACCATTACTTTCTGAAAGTAGTGATTTTGAGGGCAGATCCTTTGTTGCTACTATCTCTGTATAGCTTCACCTTGATCACTTGCCTTTTCTCAGCAAGGTGCAATGTGGCATAGGCAGAGATCACACCTTCTCCTCTCAGTGTGAGTGTGTGCTCCTGGGGAACTTTCAACCTGAATAGAAGCAGTGAGGGAAGAGAAGCAAACCCTGACAATATTCAGCACCTCGTTTGCTGGGCATAAGATGGGTAATAGGAGCATTTTGTGAGAAGCATCTGATTCCATCACTGTGACCTTTGGAGACAATATAAATGTAGGCAATCAAATATTTTGCCATGTCCATGGTTTGAAAGGGCTTTTAAACTGGTAGGATGCATGGGGAGGCAAGTTTGGACTAGCCACTTGATTATCTAATGAGTAGCCTTAAACACATACCAAAACACAAATAAATGCTATGGGGATTCTTGTAGGTATCCAAAGACTTCTACAACATAGAGTCACTTAAAGACTCTACAAGGACTGAACCATGAGCTATTTCATCTTTGTACATATTTCCGTGTGATGACATTTATCAGTTTCCAGCCATCACACCACATGGCTATAAGCACTATCGAGTTCTCACAGTTCCAGTTAGAGTCCAGAGCCCTAATTGGAACACACTTGAAAACTTGCTAAATTCACCTTGAGTTCCTGTATATCTCATATATCCATAGGATAGTTAAACTTGGATAAATCTTAGCCCTTCTAATTGTAACTAAGCATGGCATTGGTACCAAAAAGGAATCCATGTGGATAGGCCCTTAGGCTCACACTCTAGTACCAGTGTTTGTTTAGTTTCACAGTAATTAATTAGTTCTAGTTTTTATCCTATTCCATGTGCAACAATTTAGTTTCAATTTTAATTCTGTTCTTATTGAAAGCACAGCTTATATTCTGCTTCTCATTTACTAATATTTGTTCTATTTCCAGCTGTTGCTAAACAGATCTATTTAGAGCTTTTATAAAGCTGTAAGTAGAAGTCTATTAAGTTCCAAAATTGTGTATTTATTCAATGGTTTGTCCAGTTTGTTACAACGTCCATTAGTCAACGGGCTTCACAGTAAGAAATGTTCTATGTTTGGTCAACACTTCAGATAATTTCTCATTATCAACACTTCAGATAATTTCCCAGCCCCAGAAGTAGTCCAGTTTCATAGTTCTAGTTTTACCAAAATCACTTAATTCTCAGTCTTCACCCAGTCTAAGAAAACACCAAGCTTTCAGATACACACTTTGCAGAACTGCTGCTCAGAATGATTGCTCAGAATGACATTTTTTCTTGCTAATGTAATTTCAGATAATAAGACAGCAAAAAAAGCATCAGTTCATATGAGCATAAGGCGAAAGACTTAAACAAAATAGTCACTGCATATAATCAAGGAATACACTGTACTTTTCATGTTTGGACTAGGCTTTTGCCCTCCATAAGTGCCATATACCAATGGAGACACAGGCATTCCTAGACAGCTGGAAGGAGAAACAAAAATATAGAACGTGTCATTAAAGATATTTAAGTGTGTCCAAGATTTTATAGATTTAATTAATATTTTCCTTTTACAGTAGTAATAAAAGATGGATTAATAGAGGTTAAGAAATCTTTCCTGACAAGGATAATTTAGTTGTCTCTTTTAAATATTTACATCATCATATTATGAAACTAGGTTATATAAACTAGTGCAAAAGGGTCTTTAATGCAGAAATTGGAAAGTTTATTACTTTTGTAATAAATTGAGGTAATTTTGGAATAATTACTTTGACATTAAATACCAGCTAACAAAGTTCATTGATGTCAAACATTAGAATGATTATAATACATTACTGATACAAAATGTACTTTTTGTCCTACTTAATTGTTTCAGTTCAAGCTTTATAAGTGAAAATATGCCCTTTGTTTAAAATGCATCAATAATACATTCTATTTTTTTCTTTAAACATGTCGAATGTCGAAAGCATTCAAAATAACACATTTCTCTAGAACATCCAGTGAGGGGGGTGGCAAGGAGAGAAGACTGTTTTTTTATCTAGGTTAGCAATTGAAATATATACCATATTTTGCCTTTCCTACATTCACCATCCCTATTTTTTCATACACTTTGTGTCATAGTAATTTCCACCCTGGAATAAAAAGCCTACTGCAAGGGATGATACTGATATGAGAGTCCATTCAGTGCACGTGAACAAACTTTTCCATAAAATACAGTCATCTGAGGCTTGTTTTCCTAGAGACTCTCTTTCCTCTTGACATCAATTCAATGTATAGGATTATTTGCTTCTTATCAAATACAGAATACTTCTTTCCACATGCAAGCAGTCCATTCTTTGCTAAATGGGCATTTTATGAAGAAAATCACTTGTAAAAGATTATCACAGTCTATGAGATTGTAGGTTAAAAGCTGTGATTTTGTACTACACCACAAATAAAACTTTATAAAGATTTATAAAGCCCTCTTAGTACCTGAAGAAAATCCATGAAGTTGGCTGTATGTGGTCTGTTCTAAATAGTCAGTAAGGAAAAAATAAAGTTAAAAAAAAAAAAAAAAAGGTGAATGGAGTTTCCATTGAGAAACATTGTTTTCACTAAACCATGACTTGTTTTCACTAAACCATGACTGACCGATTTCATGTGATTGAGGTTTTCCATGAAATTTCACTTTAAAAAGTCTTTCTTCTGGTTTAGTGGTTATTTTTATGTCAAAACTTCTTTTCCTTTATCTAAAAAGCATGAAGTGTCAACAGTAAAAAGGGCCATTTTGACATTAATTTTATCCCAAAATCAGATATTGTGAAAGGTAATGGCAATTTCACTGTTCTGCAACTTTTTTTTAAAAAATCATTTTTGTTTGAAAGAAGTCAAGTTTCTGAACATCACTTCATCATGCTTCATCCGTGTCTCATTTTACAGTCTTTGAGTACCTTGCTATCCCTGTATGAGGTGAAGAAATGCTACATTTTCCTTTAACAGGACCGGAGCTTGATAAACTGAAGAATTTAGCAATGCATGCACATGGACCATGAAGAAAACTGCGGTATGGCAGTATGGCTAAGTGTATTTACACTAGTTTGTATCTCTGCAGCACAGTTGAAGCAGTGTGAATTAGTGCTCCACAGAAATATATAGGGCACTTTTCAGCTGGCAAAAGAAGCCTGCCATCGGACTGAATGGAAACACCCTCAAACCTAAAATATTATTCTAGCATAGCTCTGTCTTTTGCTAGTCATTTCACTCAAAGGCTCATGTGTGCCAAACCCCACTTTGACCAGAACCTGAGGAGCAGCTCTAGCTCTGTTGACATGTCGTCTTCTTGAACCCAAGGCTTGGGTTCAGTCTTCTGAGACCCCAGGGATATCAGTGGGACCAAGAAGCTGAACAATGAACACAAGAAAAACCATGACGACAGGTATTATAAATTACAGGTTATTACTCCGTAGCTCAGATTTTTTACCCTCCCTCTTAGGCTGTGATCTCCTGAAAACTCTTGCCCTGTATCAATGACAAACCCTAACTTCTTGCTTCTTAATCTATCAAATCTATACTGCAATGGAACATCATACTATAACTAAGTGGCAGTCAATATGGGGTTGAGATAAGGAGTATTTGAGAAATACTCTGACCCCTCAAGAGATGCATGTGCTCAGTTAAGTCACACCTAACAATTCCTCTTTTCGCTCAGCACCTTATGATGGAGCAGTGTCTGCGCACATCAGCTCTTTAATGCTCTGCAGATGGGAGGTGTGTATTCCTGTGTGTTGAATGCTCAGCATTGAATGAGGAAGCTTGTTCTAGCCTATCTCTTGCTGTTATCCCAAGAACCTGAATTGTATTGCTGTTTTATTTAGGTTTCAAGTGATATTTTGCATGACAAAACATATGAAGGATGAGGTGCTGAACCAGAAGAAAGAATTAAAAATGAAGAGAGAAACAGAGAGAGGAGAGGAATGAAAAGAGGGCCATGGAGAGATCACAGCAGGAGGGTGGCCAGAGTTCTGTTAAAGTCACATGTGGGAGTGAAGGAGAAGCAGACAGAAACGGAACAAGTACGGAAGAAGAGATAGCAGGTAGAAATGGGAGGAGAGGGTAAAAGGGGAGGAAAGACAGAAGAAACAGGAATGGAAACAAAGCAAGGATAGAAATGGTAAAGATGGGAAGAAACAACTGCCCGTAAGACTTCCATGTGGAGAAGAATCTTAGGGACCCAGGAGAGAAAAAGAACAGAAGGGACACAGGTGAAAAAAGACCCCAGATGTATTCTTCCTTGGCACAACATCTGTCTCACACAGCATCATTCTCTGACCTATACAAGAGGTCTACCCTGCCTTTGGATTGCTTCCCTGTCCATGCATAAGGTCTGAATTTGGTCTTCTATGTCCCAGTGGCTCCAGGACTTTGTTCCAAGAGACATTTGTTTTCATGGCCAATCCCAAGGCTTCCTTTAGATCCAGGAAGTCTAAGCAACACTTAATGAAAATGTGAAAGCAGAAACCAGCATATTTCTAAATTAAGAGCAGATTTCAGCAGGATGAGGAAATCTGAACCACAACAAAGATAAATTTCCTTTTGTATTTCTTATTCAGTAAAGATGCAAGCAAAGTGTAATTAGATTTTTTTTTAAAGTTTTTTATTTCATTCGTTGTACCAATAGATTCTCTACAGACTTGGCTGATGCTTTAGAGTTTAACATTTTCTTTAATCAACACATTGATGGAAAAGGATTACAAAAGAGTGCTGGCTTTGCATTCTCTTTTTTTGTGGTTGCCTTTATGTTTGGTCTTGGGGTGGCTAAAAAATAATTATTTAAATATTTCTCAAAATGTTTAATCTTTAATGTAAAGGTTCGTATCTGTGTGTGAGAGAGAAAATGGCTGCACAAAATGTACTCAAGACTTTGGAGCCTTAGGAGAATATCAGAGTTTAAGACTAGAACTATTTTTAGGGTAATAAATGTTGTGATGACCTGATGGCAAGAAGTTTGACTTCATTAGCCTTGAATAGTTCATCCAGAAAATGACTTGGAAAATAGCTAATGACAAGAAATGCCTCACAGTTCAGATTTTCAGTGGTGCAGTAGAGAAAGTAAAAGAACAAGTTCATCACATGCTGTCCCCCACAAGTAGCAAATTGATATAGGCTGGGACAGCTGTCAGGAGAGGCAGGAAGGAGCTTCACCTGGATGCAACTGTGAGAGTGGGAGAGGGCCAGCTGTATGCCCACACAGCTGAAGGAGGATGAGGGAGAAGGTCAAGGTGAAAAGGAGAAGACTGACCCTGAGAGTGGCCAGCCAAACTGACTTCCAACAGGTCAGTCATCACATTTCCTGCTCCTATCTCCCTCTTTCTTTTCTTTTAATTTTCAACATAATTTTTGATGGATTTTGCTTAAGATATTAGTCATTAGGGCCTGAGCCACAGAAATGAAATGGTAAGTTTCAGAAATATTTTCCCTTGTAAGTCTTTCTTTTGTTTGTATTGTTAGTATATAGACTTGTCCCAGGGAGAAACCAGTAATGGCCACTTTAGCAGCCTTGCTTGATTGCAACTGTTAGCATATCTTTTATCTTGTTGTTGGGTTTTTTCTTGTGAGCTTGAAACAATCTTTCACACTATGATATGCCACACTTGTACCAATTGCCAGTCTTCTGGACAATGTACTTGTACCAAGTCTTGCCAGTCTTCTGGACAATGGAAATACCTAATAAGACATCTAATGCAGCATCATTATAGTGGAGATAGTGCTTTGCTGATGGCATTTTACATTTTGGTCTTCATGCATTTAGGTTATATTCTATTCTATATTCTATATCATTCTATTAATTGCTACTTTTTAAACAAGAAGCAAGAGAAAAAACAAAAAACCCCATCTATTTTAGAAAAAGCAAAGTTAATTTCTGCCAGGGAAATATAATTGTTATGCTATTATCATCTTTTGCAAACATTTGCATGAGCAAAATTCAGCTTTTGCTGATATACCACGTGTATTTGTCATGCTACAGGATTTCACAAAAGAGTTTCCCATTCCTTGAATGCCTGCCATAAATATAAGGGAGTTGACTATTTTTGTCCTAATCCCCATGTGTTTGTAGTATATCACAAAACTATGAGATAATTGGATGTGGCTGACAGCCTTTGTTTCAAAGATAGCAAGGAGTAGAATACAAATGATCCAGGTGGAAGTGCAAAGGCAAAACTACATGTGGAAACTTGTAAAACGTCTTCTTGTGCTATTCTTAAGCTTGCCTTCTGGTGAACTTTCAACTCTTTTTTTTAAGAACAACATTTAATAGATAGTGAAGTATGTTACTTTTGCTACAGGAAAATGCATACAGATGTCTCAGGATATAAAGATAGTGCCCTCTGCCTAATATCCTTTGTGAATTGCCTCCAATAAACAGTCAGTGCTGTGGTTAATAGCAAAACCTATGTTTATCTAGACAATCTAACATGCAGGAGGATTTCTGTTCCCACATAAAGATCCTTACCTTTCCCTAGAGTGCTGTGGAGACCAGCTGTGCTCTGGTTACCTGAGAACATTAAGCCAGTTTTCAAGGCCAGAGCCTGGGACTCTAACAAGCATGGTGTGGATTTAAAGAGTAAAACGGATTTGAGAGGGGAATAGAACCATCACTTTATCGCAACTTGTTCCTGTGAGAGTCAAAATACAAATGCTCTCTCAGGTAGTGAGTTATGATCTGAAACACACATATGCCCAGTTCCTTGGAACCAGAGGCTGACAATGTAATGGGTGCAGGCTGTAAGCTACCCTCTTTGCAAAGTGCTGCTACTATTTCCCTTTTCATCTCAGCCTTTTAGTGCAGCGAGTGTGTTACTCTGTGATACTCCATTCACTGTGGAGTTCCTCCTTATGCTCTTTGCCCTAGAAACCTGTCAGGAGGGTACTGCTGGATGGACTAAATGCACATCTGGTTAGGTGCCAGCTTTAAATGTGGTGCTTGGGTCCACTTCAAAGCAGCACCATCACCTCAGATCATGGCTTTGTGGGCTCAGACACTGGACGAGCCCCGGCATGAGCCATCCCTACCAACGATGCCAGGCTCAGAGCAGCCTTTCCATCAGCCTTAATAAGCACGGGCATGAACAAACAGATGAAACAGATGGGACCTACTCTGTTTTGCAAAAGTACACAAGGACTGGCTGCCATGTGCAGGGAGGACAAATGGTGGTTTGCCAGCATGAAGTTAGGGCAACTATTAGTTCAACTTTAATTCACACCAAGACCTCAGACAAGGGCATAGTTGGCCCTAGATACAAAGGAATGTATCTGTGCTTATTGGCTGCGTTTCTGAGTAATAAGAATTATATGAATCCAGGATAGGGATTTCAAGAACATGGCAATGCTAGTTTTATGGACCAGATATGTTTTGGTTTTTTAAGTTTGATTTTATTTTTTCTCATGGGTGAAGCTAGGATCTAATATGTAAACCAGACATCTGTACTGATGTAATGGTTTAAGCCGTCATCACAAGGAAAAAATGTTTGTCCTTGTATTGTGAGAAGTCAGAAAATTGTAAATTTTAGAGTGAGGAAACTTAAGAAATTTGAGTTAGAAGCAAGTGCATAATCTGAAATCTAAGAGTCAATTGGCAAATTAGGTTTATCCATTGTTTCTAATGTTGGATAAAATCTGTCCTGTTCAATAGAGCAACAGAAGTTATATGCAGTGCTTATGTCTGAGTTGAGTTCCATCATCCTAGTACAAGTCTTCTGAGAACCTGTTTCCATTAAAAGAACAAGGTTGGCAGCACAGGCTACAGACACATCTGTTTCCAGGAGCACAGCAAATCTGCAGTTTGCATCACAAATGGGGTTGCACATGTTCTAGAAAGCCCTGGGCATTGATTCTGAAGAAAAAAAAAAATAACATAGGTTATTTTATAATGGTTTTCAGCTTTAATTTAGATAGCTATTCTGAAAACAGTTCCGTACTGAAATTCTCAGCAAAAGTATACTGAAGGCTTGATATAAAACTTTTTAACTACATAGAGTTATGGCGAAGTTTGTGGTAAATAGCTTTACTCCCCAAAAAGCTATGAACAAGTTCTGGTTAGGTTTGACAAAGAATCTTGGTCACTAGAAGACAGAAAAATATTTCCAGAAAATAAAAGATCATTAACTTATGTCTCAGCTGACTCAAAGCAAGTTTTATTTGTTTGTCTACCTGACAAGAACATAACTCACACAAGAGATTGGTTATATTTGGCTCTTGTGGTTTGGGAACAGCTAGAATACAAGGAAAGGTAACTTTCCAGGTCATGAATGGTGGTGAAACCTGAGATGTGCAAAACACTAGAAATTATTTCAGACAGGATTACAATTGTAAGCAACTTACCAAAAAAGGTGAATGAAGCAGAGACACTGCAGTGAAAATGCATTTTCTTTGCAAGTTACACCTGCCAATTCTATTGCTCTTGACAATGGACTGACACCTCCAATGCTAATCTATTGTCTTCCTAATTTAAGGCTATAATCTATATTTCCAGACATACAGAAAGTCCTACTTGCTATGGTCACTAGGGCCACCAAGCATGGGATGTAGAGCAACTAAGTCCAACACTTCCAACCCTACACAGTGGATTCACTAGACTGAAGTCTAATGTCCTTGCTCCAGCAGCTGTGAAAGCTTGTTATACTTCTGTGAGTTTGTAGTAAGCAATTGTATCTGCTGCAACAGATTGGTAACTCAAATATGGACTCAGGGAGTACCATTCATCATAGAAAAATAATGAATGAAATTTAATTTCATTGTAACATTCTTAAGGCAAATGCTATTTTTTCATAATCCTTTTACATAGGTATTTTTGAAATTTCAGTTTTTCTTCCATTTTCTCAGCTTGTCTTCTCTTTCAGAAGTTAACTGTCCCATTAATTTTTGATGCAGGGAACAGGAACACAGACTAAAATAGTAGCTTCTAACCTTTTCCAGTTTGTAAATCTAATTTTTTTCAAAGGAGATGCTTTCTCTGATTCAGTCAACACAAGCTACTGACAATAGATCTTTCTTAACTATGTTTCATGGATTTCTTAGAAAACAGTCCATGGACCATAGGGAGATACAGTTCACAGTTTGAGACTCCCACTGTAGACAGAGAATACTGGTAGTATGGATGACAACGCTCATGAATCTTCTACAAATCATTTTCATCCACTAATGCTTATTCTTGTACCTTGGAAAAGAGTAATTTCTGCCATGTAGTCTACTGGGAAATCTGTTTCCTCCCAGTTTGGAAATTAGCTGATGCTGTAGCCCAGTAAACTTGCAGATTTGTGTTTTGGTATCCGCAGAAGCGCTGCTGATAGCCTAGATTGCAGTGTGCTTGTATGTCATTTTGAATCTATCTCTGGTCACATGTAATGAGATGAAGAATTACTCAGAGCTCTAGAGACCAAGCACTTCATCAAATAACATCACTGCAGATCCCAAACACAGAGATGTGCAAAGCAAATATTACCAGGTTTCCCTGCATTTCTTCATATTTGCTGAAAGTTTGTCATAGCCAAATGTTTAGGTAGTAATTATATAGGCAGGATGTGGGGAAGACTTTCCATATGCTTCTGTGGGGACAGAATTTCACTTCTTAAATCAAGGTTGTTGTTTCCCTGAAGATATTTACTGACTCAGCCAGAATGCTGAGCCTGGAGCAGTAGTGACTGAGCAAGGGTCTATGCAGATCCCTATGGCAGGAAGTCAGACTGTGGATTATGTGGTTCTTCTTGGCTTTCACAGTTTGTGAATTTCAAAATAAACATGTAATACAGAGGAAGAAAGGTAAAGTACTTTTAATGCCACTCATTCAAAATGAACCCCTCAACATAACTTTTAATTAGAGGTGAAATTAACTTCTAGGACTTGGGTTTGCCAAACTTTAATGATGTTTGTTTTCCAGAGGGAAATAAATACTGGCTCTAACATTTATTTTCAGGCATACTACTTTAGATTTCATATTTGTTTTATCTTCTCTTTAAAGTGAATAAAGATTAAAAGTTTGTACAATATTGTGCCGTTTGGTTGTTACCAAAGCCCAATAGCACTTTTTTCTTGTTAGCTAAAAACTAGAAGTTGGAAAAGCAAATAGTAGCCATTCTCGTTTCGACTGATAGGTTTCCTTCTCATTTTACCTGCCTTTATGCAATGAGATATACCTATATTGGGATGAAAGCTTTGAGAGATTGGACTGGGACCCACTGACTGACAGAGATGGAATTGGCCAAAGAAACTTCCCTTGTTCCCCTGCTCCCTCCCATTAAGCAAAGTTTCCCTGGACCCTGTTGAGAGCTACCCACCACTGCAACTTAGCAAACCTAACAGAAATTCACTGAAGCACTTGCTAAGTGAAACATTCTGGGAAGGGCTTGCAGATTTAAACAGTCAAAATCCTACATCTGGAATCACCCGTGTGTGGCCAGCTGGGAATCTCACCCCACATCTTACATTAACTTGTTTATGCATTTCCCAGGAATGCAAAGAGGTCCTGACATTCGATGGAGAAGTTTAAACAAGTTTAATTAAGTTAATTATGTAAATAGACATAGAACCAGGTAAGTACTGGAAGAAGACATAAAAAAGTCAGTATTTCCATGAGCAGCATATAAGGCCTGACCTCTGCGAGCTTGACAGGTGTGACTGAATTCTCTCATGTCTAGTAAAATACAATTTTAAAGAAAATTGTAGAAACAATATGTTGAAGATGCTCACTCCTTTGTCCTGAAATTATCTGAGGAGTCCAAAATTTATTAGGAATTCACATAAACATATCATACCTGCTTAGGAAACCTGGCTAACAATTCATAATAAGGAACAAAAAAATTCAGTCTTAGATACTATCTAAAGATATGTTGTGATGCTCAGGTTTTCTAACCATTTCTACAAAAGGCATCATTGAATGCTCTAAGAAAATCAGGTCTCTTCCTGTGATGTCTAGCACCACAAATAAATATGAATTCTTTGTCCCAAAGCATAATTTGCATTCACTGATTGATTTTATAGGGAAATAACAAAGCTCAGCTAGCCATAGAGTGCTGATAATAGCATCTTTCAAAGCTTTCCTCCAGATGAAGCATCTGTCCCCCCGCTGCTGACTATAAAATGCACCACCACTAGCTCACAAAGGATTTTTAGTGTGTAAAATGAAACCAGAAGTCTGTTGTGGTTTAGATTATTGTTTCATTTATTAATATTAAGCATAATTTCCCAAACAGGACTATTAAATGAGAGCTGACTTGTGCACTGTATCTGAGCCTACAGTTAGTGCTGTAGGGGGATAATACCACAGTAGTTCTTCAGAATTCAGTCTGTGTTCAAGCTGCTTAGAATCTTATTATTTTAAAATATCAGAATTGTAGAGGTGTTTGCAATGATTACTTAGCAAGTCAGGAAGAAATAAGTTGCTCTAAAGAAAAGCTTTCTTATTGGTCTTTGGTTAGGAGCATTCCTATACTATTGAAGCAGCTATGTGTTTTTCCTAAGCCATATTAAGGTACAATAACTAATCTTTCAACTAAAAAAGAAAAAACAAAGTTTTTTTTCTACTCTTCTCTTTTCCTTTCACATCATCTGACACAGAATGATTGATTTAGATTAGTAAAGCATTCCTTCATTGCTTTGTTCCATGCAACTGCAAACTTATTGAACAGGTATTTTGGAGCCTCCATGGTTTTTTTTTTAGCCTTAAAAACAGAGAAACTGTCACTAGTATATGCATCTTTGGTGTGAAAACTCCAAGGACAGGTGTGTCCAAGATGTGTGCTTTCTACGTACATCACCTGAAGGAACATCCTTACAGCCAGCTGTTTGTTGGAATATCCCATTCCCATCCCATGGCACAGGACTTCCTTGGAGAGGCTTTAGCCACCTCAGCAGCATTATGTTGTTACTGTCATACTGCGAAGAATTAATTATGAGGACCATGAGATACCTAACTTTCATGGACACTAATCTTTTGTTTACATCTACAAAGTTATGCTGTGGTACACCCAGGAGAGTCAGAATTATTTTCTATCTGAGACTTGAGAATTTCAGGACTGACAGGAGGTAAAAAACAATTTCAGTCTTGTGAGAATCCATACAGGTTTAATGAGGACTTAAATGTATCTCTTCTACCTGGCCCTGTAGAGAACTGAGTTTCAGCTTGTGTGCTGACTACTTTAATCTTGTGCTAATTGTCTTGCTCAGTAGAGAAAAAATATATTACTGGTTTCAGTGGGAGCAAGATCTAGCTTCTAATCCTGCCTGCGTTAATTATGAAATGAAGTCATCAGGGAGTTGGCTGGATGTGGTGTATTTGTACTTCAGCTAAAGTACCTCACAAGCAGCTTCCATGCTTACTTCCATGCTTACTTCTCTTAATCTGTAAACAGTTCTAGACAACAATCTCTTCCCGCATCTTCTTTGGCTAGTGGAAATGACTGTTTTACTACCATCCCAAAGACCTGAAAAATCAATGAGCATTTAGACTATAACAGCATTTCCAGAACATCTCTGCCACAGCTACCTTTCCTAGTTGCTGACGAGGTGTTTGTCAAACCAGAGTGAAATTTTAGCTCAGCTAAATTCTAAGACATAGCCACCAAATATGGCTATAGTTTTGTTTAAAAGTACTGAGGCAGTGATGTGAGAAACTTTTTCACTTGAAATGATCCATTGTATTCTACCCCCTGGAAGGCAGCAGAACTATTCAGCTAAGCCCTTCCATGATTTAAGTCCTACTGGGCTAGGTTTTCTTTAGTTTTAATTAGAGCACCTGATCACTCTTCTGTATCTAATTCTAATTTGTGAAGAAATCTCAACCCTTCGTCACTGCTAAGAATAGATCCTATGCCTGGTATCTATTCTAGCACCCATTCCAGAGGAGAGAGAAGCTTTTCCATAGCAAATAGTAATTTCTCTTAAATGACAACATCTGTGCTTTACATTTGTTCTTCAATGTCTTCAAGAACTATCTGAGAACATACTTTGCTAAAGAAGGAGAGGAAGTACAGAAGTAATAATTTCAAGTTGATTCATGGCATGAGATTTGTGTAACCTGCACATGGATATGTCAATTTGGCCCTCAAACTGAATATTTTGTGATGCTTTGGAATAAACCTACTTTAGTGATTGGATTGCCTAATGATGGTTTCCTTGCTACAAATAAATTATGCTTTTGACTTTTCCAAGCTTCATTCCATCATTGAACGCTAAGAAAATTATCCCACAAAGCTGCCACGTTTAAGCGTAGGAGAAGGGCAACAAGCTTGACCAGTTGTAATTCATAGTGAGACCTGTTTATCTGTGTTAGGTGGCTCTGGCCAGACCCCAAACAAAATTTGATGGTTAGGCTCAGTATCCCCCAATATGGAAAGGGTGGGGCTATTATATACAGGGTGGCCCTATTATACAAAAGTTGCTGTTCTTATGATTTTGACAAGTGTAGTGAAAGTCTCTGCATAAGTGGACTAAATTCAGACATGACATTAACTGGTACAATTTAGCTGGATTCTGCCACGAGGTGGATGCATTTCATTCCCAAATTTTGCTCAGCCTTAAGGCAGTTGAGAGCATCTTAGCTCAGAGTATGTGTTTATGTGCACTTTCAAACCAAGTTTAATACATACCACTCTCCAATACTTTCAGAAAACCTGAATGCATTTTGAATCAAATGAATCCCTGCAGCACTTCAGCAAAATTCAGTGAAAAGAAAGTTACACACTGTACAAAAGCAACAAATAAATAGTAATGGAATTTACCTAAAGAGTAAATCTGACATCATGAAATGGAAGCCTGCCTTTCTCTTGTCAACTTCAACTTAGTCCCCACCTGCTTATGTTTATTGTATTTCAATAATTAGGTGGTGCTAGAAAATATCACCTTTATTCTTGGATAAATTCTAATTAGTAGATTTTGTATGTGGCTTGCTTAATTCCTGTAAATAGATTTTCTTAGGGAGCAATACATCATGAAAATTAATTTGAAACAACTATCAGCCCATGGAGAACACAGAACAATTATCTTTCCCAAAAATAAGTTTCAAGACATTTCATTTTAGCTTTCTTCTGTTGAGATAGAAGATTGATGACAAAATGATTCTTTCCAAGATCTTCACACTTTCTTTCCATACATTATTTTGCAAAGTTGCCCTGATTTTTCTATTGCTGTTCTGTTTGGAATCTGCTAATACTTTTTTTTTTTTTTTTTAAAAAAATACCAGAAATTAATTGCTCAGGAGCTTATTTGCATTTGTGCTGTGAAGAGTACAGTGTTTTTTCTCAAAGAAAACATGCCAGCTGCATTAGTATTATACTGATGGTGACCTTTTCTTGTTTGTGTTTGCCCTTAACTACCAGATCTACTCACAGGACACATTTAGAGAGGGGTTCATACACAGTGTGGCTTTTTATTATGAGTCTGCCAAGAATTGTTACGTTGTTATGGAGATACAATATACTTATATGAGGAACAGAGACCCAGTCCAATCTGAGACCTATGATTCACATTTAGCAGAGAACCTGGCATTTTTCACTACAGTCACTCGTGTTTGATAGAACAACCACAGAAACCAGATCCATAGTGAGTTGAATCCAGACTTTGAGTATGAGAGAAATATCGCTCCATGTTTGCTCTCAAAGGAGTAAAGCCAGTCATTTGCAAACACTGCTCTGCTGGAGTTATGGCAGGTTTAGTTTAATTGGGACAGCACTGAACTCCAACTGCACAAACTTGTGCCAGAGTAAGTAATTTCATACGTCAGCAGGAATAAAACTCCACTGTAGTATTAAGTTTCTTTAATTATTTCTTGTGTAACTATTGACACATATTATATTTTATTATAATCATTAGGACTAGAGAAACATGTTCTAGCCAAAAGAACAACCAATTAGGTAGTATTGTTATTAGTACTATCTGATTATATGATCTCTAAAAATAATGGGTACATTCTAAATGACTTGGTTGAAAATACTGAAACTTGACAGCATAAGGTTAGTGTCTAAATTAAAGGCCTCATTTGGATTTTTGTAGAATGCCAAGATGTTAAACCCAGTGGTGTGCCAGTAGGTTACAATCTACCACCACGAGAACAATGTCAGATAGATTTATGGTTCCTCTGTCTGAACCTTTTCTCTTTGAAGATGCCCAACTCTGCACCATGGGTGGCAGGAGTGTAAGAGAGGAAAAGGCTGCAGTTGCTTTCCTAGTTCCTTCTTCAATGCAATGACACAACAGCACCAGCAGCCTGAGCAGGCTCTACATATTAGGAAGAGTCAGACAATCTGGCTCCTCTTGTTATACTCAGAGTATTGTCTTCTTAGGGAGTTGTTTTTCTTTGCTTTAAATGTTAAAAATAATAAACTGGAGTATTATTTTCTAATCTGAAATTTTTTGGGAGTGGAGGTGAAGTGAAAATTCTTTCTGACTAGAAACGGAATTATTTTCCCTTTTGGTTTTTTAACTATTAGAACAAAAGAAAGGCAAAATCACACTGGAGAAAAACAGAATGTAAAGATGAGGAAAAAACACCTCAAACATTTTACTGGGCAAGAAAAAAATGATGATTTTTTTTAACTTATTGAGTCCTTAAGACCTAATTCAGTATTTTGTTTTTCTGCTGGAAACCTCAAAACAAAATAACTAGACAATTTTTCATGATAACTGTTGGACAAAATCCTCTTTGCTAGCAGAAGGATTACACTCAAGCTTTTTGACTAGCTCTGCTTCACATTTTGAAGTTATGGCCAAACCGTTTTGCCCATATTTCGTACTTGTCAGGAACACAGGCACTCGAGGGAGAGACATTCTTTAGTATACTCTTTCCCTGGCATTCATTCAAAACTGGTAGGAGGATAACAGGCATCCTTCAGTGAGCCAGCATTGTCCTCTCTCTGTTTTCCACATCTGGCAGAAATCCCTGCTGCCACTCCCACCCCATCCTATTCTACCTCCCAGTGGAACCTAGTGGAGGGTTGGGTTTTTATCATTACCATAATTAGTTATATGTACTTCTTTCTCCTTCTGACCAGATTTCTCCTCTGAATATCTGCCTAGTAGTCTGAAGGTGCTGCCTGTGACCATCCTTGTATACCATTGGGATAACTGCATTTATACTGTCTCATGGAGTGTCAGAAACATACTAAAATCATGACTGTACATTACATTGAGACACTGAGAAAAAAACATTAATAAAACCATGTTTTATTAGCATGTTCATCACAGTTTATAACACTCATGAACAACAAAATGACCTGAATGATGAAGAAATACTGTACTGAACCCATCTAAAGGATGACATTTTTGACTTTCTCATATTTATCTGTTCTGTAGTGATTAGAGGTTTCTTTTAGTTAATTCAGAGTAGGCCTACAGATCTGCTGTAACTTGCACTTCCAGCCTTGCTTCCCTCATCTGTGTCTAACTTCTCAGAAACCTCTAAAAGTCTGTTGACTGCAAGTTGGATTCTGTGTGGTTGACTAGACAATCTCAGTTGTGTGGGATGTCCTTGAATTTGCACTGTGCTTCAGCTTTCAGCAGGAAACCTTTTTGGAAAAAAAATTTTTTGTCCCCACTTTTAGGAACTCCACACAGAAAAATAGATTTCGCACCTGCTGTCATAGAACATATTCTGATTTTCTCTGACTCCCCATCTCAAGCTATGCCCTAGGAAATAATTTATACTAGTGCCAAAAGGGATTAATTGCCTGAGTAATCAAGAATATTGCTAACAAAAATAACAACATGGTCACTTTAAACTCTGACCTCTGTGCAAGCTCAAAGTCTTCTCTTTTCAGGATAATCAAAGAATTAAAAAGTACCCAAATTAAAATAAAAACATGGAAGAATACAAGTGGCATGGGAAACAATTTTCTTTTATAAGAAAAAAATTGACATTTTAAAAACTGTCTTATCCTTATTTGGACCAACTGGGAGAAATTTCAAAAGAGAAGAATTTGTTAATTCATTTAAGGAAGATCTTTTAAATTTATTTTTTTTTTATTTTATGAAAAGACTTTATGAAAACTGGATTTAATTTCAATGCAGAAATTTACTCAAAAACACAAACTTTCATTACAAAAGTTAGATTTTTTTAAATTTAAAAAATTTTTAGGCAGAAAATTTTGCTTTTTAAAAATATAACATGGCTTGCTTCTAGTTATCTCAGGATTAGGACTGTCTTTTTTTTTTTTTTATAAGACCCTGAACTGTTTTCCATGTGTTATATATCTTTTTATTCCACAAGTATTTCCCTGATTCTGCCTTTGCTATCAGAAAATCATAATATCATGTCTAGAAAGACCATCTCTTTCACATGTTCTAGTGCCATAAGCTTAAGAAAGTAGCCTGCCCTAGACCTAATTCCCATGATTTCTGCCTCAATCTACATTTGCTTTTATTTAGCCGAACTTCCTTAAAAGACTTCATAGACATTGATTTTCTTTCTATTAAGAGTAAGATAAATATGGTATAATCTTCTCTGCCTTCTTGCTTTTTTCAGATAATTTCTACTTTCTGAGTCCTATAACTTAGGAGGAAACCAAAGATAAGTTAGGTCTGGGACCTGAATCTTTTAGATTTTGAAGCTGGCCTTTAAATACTTTTAACTCAGACCATGTATATTTGTTATTCTGAAAAAGGATTAGGCACATAAACCTTGTATGTATTATATTCTGTAGCAGAGTTTGATTTAGAAGAATTTAAATATACACTGAACAGTAACATTGTGGAGATTTCAGAATTATGGTTGATGATTTATATATAAGCAGTAAAGACAAACAGAAGCAAATAATCATATTGGAATGGTAAAACTGATTATGATTTTATCATGATGTTTAAACACCAGGGGAAGTTGTAAGTGCCTTCATGTCTGTAGGTAAGGCAATTAGATTAGTATAGTTTTAATGTTGTTGTATGTGGCAGTGAGTGTAAAATACTGAAGTTAAACAATGCTTTAGAATCCATCAACCTTTAGATAGACTTCATTTTCAAAGTATAATGCACTGATGCAAATGTTCCCATTTTCAGTTGTGCTTCTTCAGTTAATTAGGGTAATTTAGACAACTTTTCTCTTTATCTTGGCAGGTACTAAGGCTGGCAAATGAATTCATCTTTTTGTTACCACTTTTGGCTTAAAAATGAAGTAAGGTATTCCCGAGGACACCACCTCTCACTGTACATTTCAGTTTCAAGTAAATGTTTTTTGTTTGGAGTAATTATGAGAACACTACTCCTTCTCAGTCTTTCCAAATGAGAACCACATGCTGGTAACTTGGGATCGCTTGGAGAACAGCAATGCAGTTTATGCTACATGACTTTGGCCGTTTCCTTTGACAGCTATCTCAAGGGAAGTAATGAAAAACTCAGAATGACAACTGTTTTATTACAAATATTATCATCTTGGGAAAGAAACTGGAGGAGAACATAATGAACAAGAGCAATATTACTTAGGCTTCTTTAAAAGGGCTCCTTTCATCATGAGCGACCAAAATATATTAAGCCAACATAAGCTGTTACTGTAATTTATATTCCCAAGTAGACAAAGTATGCAGCTAGAGGTGAGACTTAGATTTGTTTCATAAATAAGAAAGGAAGGGGATGACTAAGATGCATGTGTTTTAATCCCATTTGGACTTGCAATGGGACTCGGGGCTTCTTATTTTTACCTTCCTGAATTTGAGTTTGCACACTTATTGCCAAAATTCTGTCTCCCAATATCCCCTCCTCCTTCCCACCTTCCCCCAAATCATACAAAAATGCCAAGCATTAGTACCGTGTACAGATTGCAAAAAACAGGAAATATTGTGGTTGAGGTTGGTATGCAACCTGTTACTCTGACATCCTCAAATGCTGGCATTATTGTAGCCCAGCTGAACAGGACATTTGTGGAGGTGCCAGAAAGAGAACCCAATTCCTCTGAGTCCTGAAGCAGTGCTTTAAAATATAAATATACACATATTTTTTCAAATTTCTCCTCTGCCCTGTTGTCTGTGCAGTGAATAAAAATGGATTTCCAACAAGCAATATGTGTGTTGTCAGGTAAAATCACATAATTGTGCATGTGTGCACAGAAGGACAGGGTTTGGTTCCATAATCAAGACATGATAGTAATTAATTCTGAGTGCACTGGGATTGACACTTGCAATTGGATTTTTTTACATGGATCTCCTACTTTTTTTTTATTGATTAAAAGCAAGTTAAAAAAGGCACTTCCCCCTAATAAAAAGATGCTGAATCCAACTTGAACAATATAAGAACAAAGAATGTAAGACCTTTCAATCTGTAGCATAAACCTAAACCACTTGAACTACCAAGCAGTTGGAAGCAGTGGTGTGTTTATGCTTACAGTGTGGTCCAGTTCTGAACAGAGCATCTTGGGGGTTTTGTTGAGCATCAGAAGGATAAGAGGAGAAAAGTAATAATAGTTTCTATTCTTGCCTCTTGATAGGTCTTTGTAGCTCATTCTGTTTAATTTTGTTCTAGCAATTTTGCTTTCCATAAGTGGAATTAATTTTTATTAAAATAAATTAAAAGAAATTTTAGTAATAATAATTTGCCTACCCAAGAGTTAAGATTACTGACATAGCCAATTTAGCTTTATAACCTCTTGTAAGACCCCCTATTGGAACCATCTCATAGGTTGAAATGTAGCTGGAATCGTCTGTCTGTTTCTTGGCTACTTTAATGTGTTCCAGAAGTAACCCTCAGTCAAACCTGTTTGCAAAGAGAGATGCAAGGTAAAGGCTTTGTTTTAATTGGCAGTGTTGTCCTTAATACAGAAAAGACAATGTGAATAGGATAGGATGACTCAACAGACCCACCTCAGAGAACAGTACAGATGCTTTGGCGCTCACTGCACTGGCTGCTGCTACCACTGGCATCCCAGATATTCCCCCCTATTTTTTCCACCTCTCTTTTTTTGGAAAGACTCCTTTGCAAATATGAAATAGTTTATGAACAGGGACACCCACAAATATTTACTAGGGCTGATAAACAATGGAAAACTCACTGAACAATCTCAGCTCATTTTTATGAAGATGAAAAGCTGTTCATGTTTGCCAGGTCTAGGAGCCTCAGGCCACTACCATTAAAGTAACAAAGGCATCATAACAATAAAAGGGACTTGAAAACTGAGTCTGGACCTTGTCTCCACAGCAAAATGCAGCTTTAAAAAAGTAAAAATATGGCTTTCAAACCACATTACTCAAGCACACATGAACATCAGGATGGGAATTTATTCCATTGGCCTATCAGGCAAATATGAGCCTCTGGGTGAAGCCATTTCCAAAAGGGCCTTTGGCTTCTTACCTGTGAAAAGGAACAGAGAGGTAATATTATCTCTGGTTTTGATACAGATACAGTTTGTAGGAAAGCAGGGATGTGTAGGAGTATTCACAGCTTTGGAAATACCTTCCAGAACCAGAGGAGGTGCAGAAAAGAGTTTGAGCTGAATGCTCATAAAATTAGCTTGCAAGAGTAAACAGCATACGTATATGCTTAGATAAGCAAACAGATGACAGAGAAGAAATTCAACAAGCATGGGGTATCTTCTTGAGGAAAAAGTGCCCAGTATAACTCTCTTGAATCTGCCAGCATCAGGTCCTTTCAGGTCCAGCGAGGCTTCCCATATGGGTCCATCAGAGCAGGGTCTTGCAGCCGGGTTCCATCCCACCCTCAGCCAGGAGCAGGCAGCTGGGACACTGGGGCAGCCCCAACCCTGGGCATCTGGCATTTCGCAGGGGATGAGAATGGGCCAGGATGAGCTGAGACACATGCCTGTGGGTGGATCCAGCCCAGCAGGGCCCATGGCTGGTCAGGGGCAGGGCTGTGAGCAGCTGAGGATGGACTCTGCTGTGGGGTCGCTGGGGCAGGGGTTGATGGCCCCGGTGGTTAACAGGGGGTTCTGGGTTGTGGACAGCATGCAGGGTGTCCTGGGGAGTGGCAAGGACAGGGAGAACTAAGGTCACAACTCCTTAGGATGCTGACATGGAGAAATAAGAAATATGTTTTGGTAGAGAGACTTATCAACACCAGTACAACACAAGGAAGTAAAATATTCTCTGTTTATGTAGTATTCAAATGAATCTTAGGTGACTTTTCCAGAATATATGATTTTGCTGTTGAAAATATGTAGAGCCCAGTCAGGTAACATAGCCTTTTGGTGTTTTATGGTCTCACAGTTTGTGGATCTTCTGTCTTGGTTCAGTTTAAACTTGGTTTCCATTCAACCTAAATTAGGCCTTACCTGCATCATAAACAAACAAATATTATGAAATATCTTGGCAGCAAGTCTATATGGACTTACCTAAGTTCAACCAAATCCAAGTAAATTTTTGTACATCTATTGGCTCATGTTTAGTCTTTAGGCTGAACTTAGGATATGTTCAGACGTCCTGACAAGGGTACCAGGTCATAAAACCCTAAATTTACAGGGAAGATATCCTAACACCAGTTTTCCCTAGGTGTCAAGTAAAGACATAGTTATATCTGCTGTATGCTTCACTGGAAGAGTCTAGGCAAGGAAATCAAGCAATGACAATGATCAATTGCTTGCAGGAAGTCTGGTGGAAGCTTGGACAGAAATAGACATGTGGGAGATTAACAGTGGAGCTTCCTCTTGACCACTTCATTGCAAGGTGACCATAGTCAGAGCACAGTACAGTGGAAAAGACTTCTTCCAATTGAAGCCCTCTCCTGTATGATGTAGGGCTCTGACCTGCCAATGTGAGATGAGACAGTTTGTGTGCATTTCTGCCCAAATTCAGGTAGAAATGGTAGGCATTTAGTGAAGCACTTGTTTATAAAGCCAAGTATTTTTGAGAGCTGGTAAGCACAATTACTGTAGCAAAGGCACTGGCACTTGCCAGAAGCTGTTCTTCATCTGACTGCTGTGTTAACAGACTGCCAACTGGGTTAATGGGACCAGGAGCAGGAGGACTTGAAAGCTTTTAGGCCAGTCTTTCTGCAGCAATCATTAAAGCTGGAATTGTCACTGCCTTTTGCATAGTGGTAAATAGTCATGTAACCACAAATCTTCCACTACCTGTTAACATCTATTTTAAAATTGCACAAAGGCTTCAGAATTTGTTCTGGGACTTTTTAGGATTTGTATAATCATTTGACAAGTTGTAAAATGGCAGATAGATACTGGTAAATGGTAAAGTGGAGAATAGTAAAAGTTGTTGGACCAGATGATCCTTTGAGGTTCCTTTCAACCTGGGTTGTTCAATATTTGTTTCTAAAGGGAAACAGAAAATTCATGACAAAAGCAGCCTGCAAAGACCTGGGAATGAGGATGCTTGAAACAGAATCACAAAAGAGAGTAAAAAGTCACGCACATACTTGCTCTGCTCTGAGGGTAAATACAGACCCTGAGGGAGAAAGCAGGTTTTGAAAAATTGTTAAATGCCTGAAATAATGATTTCAGTATTTCATATGGTACCAGAGTAGCGTATGAGACCCAGACAGTTTAAATACCAGTGACAGCATGTTTTTCTCATGGCCCACGGATTCTGCTCCACTGCAAAGTTCAAAATTTCATCCTGCTGCTCTGGGCATTTCTGACAAAGACCAGTCTGACCAGTCTGCAACACAGGCAGGCTTGGAGGCAACAGGGCTACAGCTGTCCAGGCTTGTGCATGAGACCTGGGAAGTCACTATTTGAAGGCCACTTGAAACAATTAAATGATGTAAAAGGCTTTTAAAGAGTTTTCCCCTGATTTCAACATCTCAAAAGTACTTAATGAGTCAGTTGAACTGTTTGGGATTTTGTTTTGTTTTTTTTTTTTTTTTTTTGAATAATCATTGGTCATTTCTTTCTTTGGTTTGTGTGGGTCTTTCAAACTAATATTTTCCAATAGGGAAAATGTGAATGTTAAACTAGCAGAAAAAAACTGGCATAGCGTATCAGTGTAGTATCTGAAATTACTTATAGCTCATTAAATGAAAGTGATTAGATCATAAATTGACTGCAAGATTGATAGAATTGTGTATGTTTAGTATCTGTGAAACTAGAAAAAAGCAAAGGGAGACACTGCAATGAAATTCACATACTTATGATATTCTGGTGGAGGAAAGCATTGTTTTTTTCTTCCAACAAAGAAACAAACAGAAATTATGGCCTTGAACTGTAGTGGGAAAGATTCAGGTTTGATACCACAAAAACTTCTCCAGTAGTAGGGACAGTGATGTGTGAAAAATTGCAGGAGAGGCTAGTGCCAATTGTTCTTTCTCTTTCCTATCGTAGTGCTGCAATTAGAGTGCTAATGTAGATATAGTAACAGCTGGGACTGAAGCTTCAATATTTTTTCTGTTCTTGTTTTGTCGAAGCATACAGAGATAATGTTGCATATAGTGCAACCTGGTATTTTATCTGTTGCAGAGCTCCTATCAGAGGAGCTAGGAAAAAAGCCTCAGGGAAGAGAGAAGTTCTAAGTTCATCCCAACAACTGCTATAAGTAGGGACTTTTTACTTGTTACTTGAGTTGTAGTTGGACTTTTCTGGACAGATAAAATGTGTCCTGTGTCCCCCCATCTCTCCCTGCCTTCCCCTCCGCCCCAAAAAATTAATCTTAGATTAGCTACATTGGTCTCTGAATGTCGCTTTTTATCATGATACACTGAGTAGGGCATAATATAAGCCTCTCTCTCTTTCTCTCAGGTTTTCCCTTCCTGGCTTCACCTGGTAGTTTTCTAGTACAATATATTTCAGTCTTTTACTACAATTATATTATTTAATTGCATTTCCCTGAATAGTTCTGGTGCCACTGCAAAAAACGGCAGTGGTCTTTTTGACTTGTTTTTTATGACTTTTGAGACAAATGAAGTCTTGGGCCATGAGGGTGGATTTGAGTGTGCCTTTGTTCCAAAACCTACACACAAGATATTTCTCCCTCATATATAGCCTAGGGCTTCCAGTTTTAAATGCAGGCTCTGCATTACACAGCATTACTTTTCAATGAATTCAGCATGTTGCTGTCTGCTGCAAAAATCTATTATTTAACATCTATACAGAAAAAAAATAAGTGAATTAACGAAAAGCAGTATATCCATATAAGGATAGTGAAAAGATCATCTAATGGGGAAGGACAGGGCATGCCCTTTTTCTTCTTTCCTCTCTAATTTCTATTGTGGTTTGTATCATTCAGAAACCATCCCTGTAAATGCATCAATAACAGGAAACTGCACAGAGGTGATGTGAAAGTGCATCCCAGTGGTTCACGTTGCAGAGACAAACATATGTATGCCTAGCATTAGATTGCAAAGTATTTTAGACCAGGTTAAATTCTCTTCCTTCTCTCCTGAATTTATTATTATCAGGTCTTTGACAAGACTTGACTTACTGTCCATGATCTGTGTCTGGCTTTGTTTATCCTGGGCCCACAGCCACCTTTGTTTTGTTTCAAGGTAGCATTGAAACAGAAATGCTGAGGTAAGCAGAGCTAAGAAACATTTTAGTCCATCCCAACACGCCTGTGTAATAATAAGATAACGATAGTGTTCTCAGGATGTCTGGCTAGGATATTACTAAGAGAAGATTTTACAATATGGACTACCCTGTCCCAAAGCAATTTAAAAGATTTTCATACAGTTAAATACATTTTTATAAAACAGGAAGACTGAGATATCAAGTTGAAGATCAAGTCAGTGGAAGTAGCAAGAGAGAGTCAAGAGCAGTGATATTAGAACATATATTTCCTAGCACAAAAGCAACGTTCCTTATGCACAGTTTTAATTATTTTGGTGGATACAGTTTAAGCTGTTCCTTGTTTTGGATGTGCATCTCTGTGACTCTCTTGTCATGAATTTATGTTAAAACTGAAGCAGTTTAGGTTCAGTATTAAAGACTGAGAAGTGTAAGCTTGCATATTAACACCAATTCCATGCAGCTACAACTTCTAAAATATAGCACAGTTTTCATTATTTTGATGCTTTTATAGACAGTTAACTGTTAACTAAAAGATGATATTTGTAATCTGTCTTGGATCTTTAGCAATAGAAACTTCTCTCAGTTCACATCTCTTGCACATTACAAAGTAAGGGTTTTAAGTGCTTTTTGACACTGAGGAATGCAATCAGGATCCTCTACTTCAACAGCATCAAAACGATTGTGGGATAGAGGTTTTTATTTCAGAATAGTATTTCTAATTAAAATTATTCCAGAATAGGTTATTTTACAATATCGATTTGGTTAACTTTTCTCACACAAATTCTAGAATGACTTAGTTAAATCAGTATTCAGAATTTATGTAGGTCAACTCCCAAGCTTCTGTTCTCCAAGTATAATATATTTTGCAAAAATATCAGACTGAAGAGATTAGCCTGAATCAGCCTGAAGACTGGAGGAAGGCCAACATAGCTCCAGTCTTCAAAAAGGGCAAGAAGGGGGACCCTGGGAACTACAGACCCTGGGAACAGTTAGTCTCACCTCCATCCCTGGAAAGGTACTGGAGAGATTGATTCAAGATGTCATCTCCAAACAAGTTGAAGAGCAGGGAGTTATTGGAAGTGGGCAACATGGGTTTATCAAGGGTAAATCATGTTTGACCAATCTGATAGCTTTCTATTATGTTATTACTGGTTGGTTGGATGAAGGGAGGGCAGCAGATGTCATCTAACTTGACTTCAGCAAGGCTTTGATACTGTCTCCCATAACATCCTCATTGGGAAACTAAGGAGGTATGGACTGGATGAGGGGACAGTGAGGTATATTGAGAACTGGCTGTGTGACAGGACCCAGTGATTAATGATTAATGGAGCTGGTTCAAGCTGGAGGCCTGTAACCAGTGGTGTCCCCCAAGGGCCAATACTTGGTCCGTCCTATTCAATGTATTCATCAGTGACCTGGATGAGGGGACAGAGTGTATCCTCAGCAAGTTTGCTGATGATACCAAACTGGGAGGGGTGTGCTGCCATCCAGTGAGACCTGGACAGGTTGAAGAGCTGGGTAAGGAAGAACCTCATGAGGTTCAGCAGGAAAAAGTGTAGGGTCCTCCATCTGGTGAAGAAAAATATCAGGCACCAATACAGGTTAGGCGTGGACGTACTGGAGACAAGTTCCAAAGAGAAAGATCTGGGGGTCCTGTTAGACAGCAAAATGACAATGAACAAGCAGTGTGCCAACGGAATCTTGGTCTGCGTAGGGAAGAGCGTGGCTAGTAGGTCGAGGGAAGTCATCTCCCCCTCTACTCGGCACTGGTGAGGCCACAACCGGAATATGGCATCCAGTTCTGGACCTCTCAATTCAAGAGGGACAGGGAACTACTGGAAAGAATCCAGTGAAGGGCAACGAAGATGATTCAAGGATTGGAGCATCTCCCTTATGAAGAAAGG